>VYZR01083038.1:32153-65141 GCA_013400675.1 Oxylabes madagascariensis
CCTTTGCAAAGAGCTCGAACAAGGACTGTGGAAGAGGAATAAAGGGGAAAGGAGATTTGAAAATGAAGTCTAGTTATTTTTTAATCTCATACCTGAAATTTATAGCATCATTCTCCCCTCTGAATAAACAACTATTCTGTCCCCTCCAATTACAACGCACAAAGCTGACTGCTACATGCAATGTCAAATTTACACTGGTGCCTTTTATCAGGATTTCCTTTCATATTGCTCTCTAAGCAATGACTTTGTAAGGAGATTAACTGCATTATATGCCACACATTAAACAAACCCACATGTATACAACACAGCTTTTAAGAGATTTCTCTTTTCTGCAGGATAGCCCTTCCTATCTTAGAAGGTCTTGGTTTTTAGCACCCTATCCCTCAAGCACTGGTCCACTACCACCATCACCAGAGAGGAGTTCAAGATATACCCAATATCCATCAACAGTGCCAATAAATCAGGTGGAGATAGCTTTATTATTCTTATTTCATGAGGAAATTGCTGATCAGTTCTGCTTGTTATCCGAGATAAAGGCAACTGGAAAAAATGCAGAGACTTACAATAAAGACAAGGCATACATTTTCCTACAAAGGCATCTTCTAAAGGAAATTCCTTTTAAAAGTTCATTTAGGTTTTTCCTAAATACTTGTTCTTTTTCTAAAATCTTTTCTCTCACTAATTTCTGCAGCTTACAAAACCCAAACTAAATAAAACCTGACAAAAACAAATCACAATCTTCCCTAGTGCCAAGCAACCCACAGGAACATAACTGGCAACTTTTTATTCATTCAGTGACATAAACTGTGGCCACCATGGATGTTTTCCAAGGGACTATCCAGTTCCTGTAAGCACCATCTTTCAGGAGACTGCTCAGAGTAGCAATTTGTTACTGAAATGGATCCCAAATACTTGTGTAGCTGGGAACATGGGTGGACTCCTCCTTCCCAGAGTCTTACCTGGTGCCAGGCAGTGACATCCAACAGGAGAACCCAGGTGGATGAAGAGACAGTTCTTCTCCCTCGGGTTGCAGACTTCTTTCCTTGCTTTCCAAGGACTCGGCTGGTTCTTCATATTGGATTGTTCCATGTCACGTTTCCTGCTCACATTCACACATCAGTGTCATCTCCCCAAACCTGCAGATCAGGGATGCTGGAGAGGCTGTCTCCCCCCTGCCACTCCCTCCTGCCTTCCCTTGCCTCCTTGCAAGACGGTGGAATGTTTATTCTCCCAGCTCCTTTTGCTATTTATCACATCTCTTCCATCACCTGTAGTGCTTTTCCTGATTTCTATTGCTCCTTGCCACATTCTTTTCCTTGACTTTCTGTCAACACCCCTGGCATCCCCAAAAGTTTCAGTTTTTTATTTCTCTACCTAACAAAGCTACTAAAACAAAACATTGCAGAACGACTGACCTTGACATACAGGTCTAAGAAAAAAAGGGGTTTTTTTAATTACTATTATTATTACCAATACTGAGTATTATTACTGAATCAGTTAATGGAAAACAGATCAAATATGCTTCTCTTTTTGTAGGGGCTGAAATAATTAAAATGCATGATGTAATTGTCCATACTTTTTCTGTGAAAATAAGAAACCTACATTCAACAACTCCATGTTCAGCTGTTTTTCCAGCTGGAAAGATGGAAAAAAAATTAGAATATCCATTCATTCTCTGAAGAGGAAGCAACCAGTCTTTACACAACACAAATTAGTTTATCTAGAACTAATATTTTACATTTAACATAGAAGCTGATCCAAGATCTTGGCTTCATCGAGATGAAAGGCAGGCTGCTTGTATATTGGTGAGGCAATCCTACTTAACTAAAACTAGAATTGTGTACATGGAAACTACTTCTATAGGAGCAAAATTAAGGGAAATAAAAAACTGGAAAGTCTGAAAGCAGTCATCAGCCAAACCTTTCTTCAATTTTCCATGTATCAAAATGATGAAAAAGCATTATACATACAGCCTAAGAAGTTATCAAGGTGAGGCTGTACAGTGTTCATATAACCAGAAATATCAAATTTCCTTCCTCTACCGTACCCCTCTGGGCTTTAGGCACACAAATGATGGAACATTTGCACCTGGCAAGAGACCAATATAACAAAAATGTCCCTAAGATACTAGCATAACACACATACACACCCACACCTGTAGTAAGTGATTGATTTGCCTTCCAACAGGAACTATCCTACAATCTCTACGACCCACACACTCTCAGAAACAAAATGATGTTCACTCCTTACAAAACAGTACTTCAGAGTGCACCACTTGCCCTCTCAGAGGGGCAGGAATGGGATCCTCACCCAGGGTGGTAGCACAGATCACATATGTCCAGCGAGAAGGAGGAGCACAGCCAGCCCCCTCATTATACAAACACCCACGTGATGCTGGGGACACCGGGAGCAAGGAGTCACCTTGGCCAGGACCAGCTGCAGAGCCAGCCATGGAGCCTGTGAGCTCCTCCTTGCCCTTTCCAGCCCCAGGGTGGGATTCTGCCTCTTCCTCAGCAGCTTCACACACAGAGCAATCACCGCTGCAGGTGACTTCACCACGTGGCTTTGCTTCCCTCATACACACTCAGGTGTGCCTGCACACATGCTGACACAGGAACACATACTTCTGATCCTTTCATTTGTTGCAACACTGCATCCGTGGTAAATACATCCATCCTGCTGCAGTAAATCATCCTTTTACAATGGATACATACCTATATTATTACTGTAATATTGATGTACTGAACCATTAGTATTAAAAAGTAAGCAGGTGATAAAAATGATGCAAAGACTCCCATAAAGTAAGAAACAAAACCCAAACTACTGTAGCAAACATTAGCACTGAGATAAGTAAATTAGCGATTATTCTGGAGATAAATTAGTGGGTAGATAGGAGTAGGTAAAGTGTTTGTGGCTGCCTGTATCTTTTCCAGTTTGGAGCTGTGAGCTGCATCTTCTAGAATCTATGTAGCGTCAGTGCAATAATATGGATGGATATTTAAGACTAGGCTATGACCATGACTCTGAGGCAATTGCCTTCCATAGAAGTCAGCACACCAGCAAATTTCATCCTTATTAACTTCGCTGCTTTTATACATCGCACTAATTAAAAACCCTACCATAAAAGTTGCTCTCAGACACTTTGCATAGAGTAAATATGCTGTGGGAATCCAGTGTAACTGCAAATTTGCCTCTAAGTAGAAAACAGTCAGTGACCCTGAAGAGATCAATTTTTAGGCAGCAATACAAGGTATCCATGGAACAGAAATATTAACTCTTCTCAGCATATTTCAAGACACCCAGTGAAACCAAATCTTCAAAGAAAACATACATTCAGAATGGCTTTGGAATCCAGACCTAATATATGGAGAAACTTTCAAAGCAGGTCATTTATTTGACATAATTGTGCTAACATCCCTTTAAGCTGTGCAAACCAGAAAGATCATTTCAAAATATTAACTTATTTCTTGCTATCAACAACAATGCAATTAATTCCCCTCAATAAAGATTGTTTTTGCAAAAGAGCAATAAGGTGCCTCTGCAGGGGGCATCATTGTCATTAAATAATCACACCCCAGGAGACGCGAGGCACTGCTCTGCACCATGTACATTTTAGCACTCCCGAGTATGATTAGTTTGCGTTAACCACACCCCAGAACTGCTAATTGGGAAAAGACTATAAACCGAGGAGGTTTCTGGATTTCTGTTATTTTTGGAACTGACAGAGAAGCCAGGAAGTTTTTTACCAGTCTCATGGAAAAGGTAGCCTGGTGTGACCTAGCAAGGCACCGTCTTGCAATGGCTGTCACTGGAGCCCATAACGCCAGCCAGCCGTGGTAGCGCACATTAATATCTGCATCCTCAAAAAATTACATGAGCCAACCCCCATGCGGAACATGGGGCTAGGTTAGGACTTTGGGATGGTGTGTTTTCACATGAAAACCAAGCCAGACCCAGCTGTTCTGAACAGATAGAATCATGGAATCATTGAAGCTGGAAAAGACCTCTAAGATCATCAAGTCCAACCTTCAACCTCATACCATATCAGGAAATGCCACGTCTACTCACTTTTTGAACACCAGGGATGCTGGTTCCACCACTACCTATATTTATGCAGGAAAACAGACACATATTATTTTAATAGAGTGGGTGTTTCTTATCTTCTGGATGTTTTATATAACTTTGGACAGTCTGATACATGGCAAACCTTTGGAAATAGATGGAATTTTTTTAAAAACACATATTTCCAGAACATAGATACTTGCTTTGCATGGTGCTGGATTCCTGAGGACTCAGTGGCTGGGGTTTTTTAATCTGTTTAAACCAGTGGCCTTTATCACAGAACACACCCTGGCAATTAGATACCCCTGCTATGCATGGATGCCTTGACAGTTATACTCTAGATTTGTCAATTTTCCTCTGCTGAAAAGAACATGTAAGAAAATCGTGAAAGAATCATCTCACAATTTGGTTGGAAATAAAGCAGAAACCACCTCCTCATTTTGGAGATGAAATTCAAGCCTGCTTTGACAGCCTCAGGCATGACTTCAAAGGCAGCTGCATGGGCACAGGATCAACACTGTGTATCCAGAACCATGCACAAGGGTAGAGAAGCTCAATGACTGTCCCAGAGTGAGCCCAGCCTCACTGCTGGAGTCCTAGCAGCCCTTTTCTGGGATACTGCAGGCCCCTCATTAGTTTCTGAAGCTGTAAGGGAAGCAGGAATGCAGGAGAATGGTAATTCCTCAGGGGATGGTGGGGACACCATAGAGATGCCGCCCATGGGTGTGGAGGGCACACACCCAGGACAAGGCCATATGACCAGGGACAAGGAAGATTCCACAGCCACCTGAAATCTGTGAGAAACCACAGCCACAGGCAGTCCTTACCACGCACAAGCCCTCTGAGGGAAGGGTATGACCCCTAGACTGTGTAGAGGACATTAGTGAGCAGCACTTGCTTCTATTCCTCGCTTGGGCTATCTCTATGTTCAGTGCTGTTACCCCTTTCTTGTCAGAAATTGAAAAAGACTGGAAGTTTTCTGCAAGACATTTGGGCTGGATGCACCAAGTCTTACCAAAAAAGAGCCCTCCTTCCTCCTCAGGAGCCAAGAATTTTGCTGATGTGGGAATGTCATTAAAGCTGAATTAGCAAAGCTTCTCCCATTTATGGACCAGACCAAGTTGAACAATGGCTGTTCAAGAGAATAAAACAAAAATGAGAAAAGAATTAAAGATACAGTAATTCAAATGAAAAAAACAATACCATATGCCTGGGCAAGCAATATACTTATTGTTAACACAGGTTATTGTATAATCAATATTTAAAGTATTTTATCAGGAGTGTGACTGATACTTCATGACAATGTATGTGCAGCCAATAAGGTATAGATTTATAAATATGAAGGTTATCATAGCTTCAGTGTAGCAAGGCACAGCCGTTTGAAAATTGAAATTCTCAGATTTTATCAGGTATCTCTTTCCACAGGATAATGTAACTTTACAATTACTTAGCTCATAAAGAACTAATTTCATTCGGCTTCCAATAAATACTTTCAAAATAGGAGACTATGGCAAGATTTCTTGAGTGGTCGAATCATGAACAATAATGGTCATACAGACTTTGAAGGAAAGTCTTGATAATGAGATTAATACCTGCAGGCTTCCCTCACAAAGATTTAGTTTTATAAGCAATTAATAATAACCTCCTTTTTCTATTTTTTTGTATTACAAAGAAAATAAGTTATTGATTTCAACTGCAAAAATAACTATTTGCATAACATTGTTGATTGTATGTTCTACTTGCACAATCAGGATTAATTGAAGCAAAATATTTTATTATTTTTAAATGGGTAAAGATTTTATATATATTAGCATTTGAATCTGATTAGAACAGTCTGTTTACCAGCACTATTAGGAGCACAGCTCATATTACCATATGCAATCCACACTATAGCATAAAGCCTTCCTGTTGACACCTCTGTGCAGACTTGTGGGCAGACCTTTGAAGGCATTCCTAAATTTTGAACATGATGAGTACTAGCAACTATTGTTCAGCTTTTCTTACATTCTAGAGATGATGTTCTTAATTAAATAGTGTGAGTGAAACAGCAGACAGCCAGTGATGTACAATTTTGCCACTGGTTTCCATTTTATCCAACTGATAAACCCCATTTTTACCCCCATGTTTGCATGTGGGAGGAAGCTCACCCAGCAGAAGGGCAGGCAGCCAGAGCATCTAAATGCAGTCTATGTAAATTGCTGATGGAGGAAGATCCCCTGCCCTTGGATGGTGCTTCTGCTCTGGGGAGGGAAGTGCCAGGTGCCACAAGTTTGACAACCTGGCTACACCCTTGATCTGCAAAGGGGCAAAGCCGCAATGCTGTGATGAAATAATGTAATTCCCACCTTGCTTCAACCTTTTCAACCGGGCATATTTCTAAACAGATCATATTTGCTGTGAAACCACATCTAAACTTTATTTTATATTTAAATTGTATGCATGGTTACCTTAAATTAACTGTTTCGTAAGAACAGCTTTTCAGGGAGTACAACAGTTTGAAATGTAAAACTGAGGCAACCCAGTGATACCACTTTTAAGTTGTTGCGCTAGTCATGCAATATACTGGCTCATTTAAAACTTTATATTCATACTCAGGTTCTCAGTCTGAGTAAACACCAAATTCTTTCTGGTTCCCAGACTGAAAGACTTTTTTTCTGTAGCTTATTTTTAAAATTAATTCATCATGAACCAAATGACTGACATTGCACCAAGCAGGAGCTTTGGTAACATCTTTTCTCATCTGATGTTTCCCTCCAGCCACCAGCAGCCAGACAGCACGTGTGCTTTGCTGGGCCAGGTGTCTGAGAGAAAGAAAAGGCATCCTCTGCTAGAAACAGCAGCACTGGATTGCTGTAGCTGGGAAAAAGGGGGAGTTCTATACCTTAGAGGTAGAAATGGATCACTTCATGTGCATGGTAAGAAATCACCTTATGGTCCCCAACTCAGTCACCATCAGAACATCAGAGTTGGCTTTTTGTCTAGCTGGGTTATGCACAAATTTTGGACTGTCACCAATTTAGGAGAGGGATCTCATCTGATCTGTTTTCTCATGTTTGCTTTCCCTGAACAGCTCCCAGCTGAGATAGATGCAATCAGAAACTTAACCAGAGAATTTTCAAATCTTCCCATCACAATTAACATATTTAAAAAAAAAAAAAGAATAGGAAAGAGAACCTTGTGGGAGCAAGAGGAAGTGTTGAGATTCATGGACATTAGCTTTTAAAGCTGAGTACTATTTAGGACTATTTTTTTGCCCCAGTATTTGACTGGCTCAGCTTGACAGTAGGAAAAAGAATTTTAAACTCAAACAAGTATAGCAAGTTCTTGCATTTCAGCCGGTTTGAATTTTTTAAATCTCTGATAGCCTGGCTAGTCATCCAACATGAATAGAAACAAAATAAAATGACATGGGACCAGTCCACAGGCAGATTAACAGGCACAGAAAGCACAGAGAGAAAAACGCAGCAAGAAATTAAAGGAATATTCTAAATATCTAATAAATCTGAGAACTTCATAAACATTTTAAACAGAAGAAAGAAACAAAATATGGCAACTAAATTATGCATTCAGAATCGTATGCTTAACTGGGATACTTCGCACTTGGATTTTGGTGAATGCCGCTTTTAATTCCATTGCAGATGTTCGTATTCATAACACGACTATGCCCAAATTTAGCCAATATCAAACTGCTTTTATATGTATACTACAAATATCAAATGCCTGCAAAAGAGGCAAGAATTAAAAAGTAGAGAATATAAACTGGACTGTGAAAGAGGAAAAAGGAGAATAGATGAAAATCATTTTTAGAAACATCAGTCCTTGGAAAAATCACTATTAGCAAATTATCAGTTGCTTCTTCAAATAATAAGACTTTTAATCAATATGCAAAAAAATAATCAATTCCATCTCTCATTTTTTTATCCTTCTTTCTTTTGCTCTCATATTTTATGTACAGTAACTCACATTTCTCAGCCCACTGTGTAGCTATGAACTGAAAGCAAATATTCAGACAGTAAATGAAGCTGCAGTTTGTATTTATAATGCTCCTATAACTATGTATATATATATTATACAATCTCAATCTCTGTTAAAAAAAGAAGCAGTTCAATAGAAAGAGATCATTTTATTAAAAAATCATGAATGCAACTGCACTCATTCAACCTTAGAAATGTTTTGATGGTTTTTCAGCACTGCAATATATTTAGATGGGAATATGTCATTAATATAAACAGCAGAATAGAAACTATTAAACTAACACAATTTAAAACTGAGCAAACCTGAGTATTTGATTAAAGTTTTTGTGCATTCTATACACTTGAACAGGTAACATAGAAGCATAATATTTTTGTTGATTTTTAATTTGTTAGAAGTATTACAATTGAAAAGCTAAATTTTCCAGTAGTTTGTATTTAGAAATTAGAAATCTGGTCCTGTAGGAACTTCTTTAGTCTTATTTTCCAGGCTATACTCTGAATTTCAAGCAAGGTTTAAGACAGAAAGCAGCAATGATGCACATTATAGGAACCATCTTCTTTGTTACAAAGCAACACTACATGTGCTGAGTTTGAGTGAGTGTACATTTGGTAACTTTCAGTGATAAGGATAAAATCCAATTCCATATATACTTAATGCATAAACAAATTTTTAGAACATTTACAAATAAAACACTGTGGTTAGAAGGGTCATTCATTAATATGTAGTCAAGCCTTTAATGGATGTGTTTATTTTTCTAGACTGAATAATTAGCGGAGCATTTTCTCCCCCAGAATAACATTGCATTGCATAAATGCAGAGAATTGCTTACTAAAAACAATTTAAATTACACCTCGCACGCAGTATGTGCAGCAACTCTGCTCCTCTCTCTAGGATATTAGGGGTAAATTTTTAAAGCAGTGCACAGAACATAATCTTGTTATTTCCTAACTGGATTTGTGTGCTTAAGACTCACACACTGCTTTGAAAAATTACCCCTTCAGAAGATTGACCTGGGCAAGGAACCGGAGTTTTAAACCTGGATTGAAGCAGAAGTTGTAACCCAGCTTGGCAGCAAAGGCTGGCTTAGCAAAACGACTTGCTGTAGTCATACCACAGTTTGAATGGCCAAATTAAAGAAACTAATTCTTATTCTAATCACATCCAGTGGAATTCTGATATGCTGACACCCAAAATTATGGCTCTGTCATTAGAAAGAGAATGAGTGGGAATGTTTTGAAATTTTTTCTGTAAATTATGAAATAGACAGGGGCCCAAATGACAAGATATGACACTTTTGTTTTTTGATTATACAGTTAAAAGTTTTTAGTGCTCAGCTTCATTTCAAGGGTGAATCACATCAAAGTGGATCTAATCCAAATGAAATACCTTTAAGATTCTTACTTCTTCAACTATTAGAGATCTATCATGTCTCCTGCATGAAGCCTCATTTTTGTGTTAGAACAGATGGGCAAAATTGTCATTAACAGAAACTGACAACTCTAAAACTGAAATATAGATTTAGAAAGAAATCTAATGAATTAAATCAATGTTATTGCAATGAAAGCCAAAGAAATTAATAGTGATTTGTAAAGTTACCCTCTATTTTAACCTCAGTATATTTTAGTCAGTGTGATTTTACATTCACAATACCTTTTCAGACTCATTGTTAATGTCTTACTGTGTAATACACTCTTGTCTTAATATATCATCCACTCTTAGGAGAGTAGGACTCTGGGCTTCATTCAACCAGCCCAGCCTGCAAGATGCAGAGAAACATGACAAATCCAAATTTAGTTGCATTTCCCCCTGTCCTGCAGCACAGAGGCAGTGACACTCGAGTTTCATGCATTTCTAGAGCAGACCCATATGCTTACACATTTCTAATCAAAATTACTTACAAGGATGCTCAAAACTCACTTCAAATAAACACTCAGGGGTTTTTTTAAGCTTATTTAAAGTATATATGTCATTTATTTCCAGCCCTTTAGCTCCAAAATAAAATATTTTCCAGCTAATATGTCTTGCTAGATACGTGGGGGTAGGTTTTTTTCATTTACATAGTAATACAACAATTAAATTTTTTGATATAGCACATATAAAGCCCTGAACGAGGAAAGTACCTTCACATTGTCCAAGGACACTTTGTTGTGAAACTGTGGAAGCTAGTAGGCAATATATCAGATGGTTATAAATTAATTATCAGAGTCAAAAGGCTCATCCCAAATTGCAATGGGAGCAGAAGCAACACTCCCAAAAGCCCTCCCAGGCGAAACAGCTGCAAACTCTACCAGTCAGAACTGTTCTCACCCTGCCCATACTCACAGCTGCACAAGTCTTGGTTTAGACACCTTTCTACAAGATAACTGTTTTCCATTTAGCCCTTTTTCTTTCTCAGGTAGAAGGGTTTATTTTGGTAATCTGCAAAGAAAGAAAAAGCAAAATTCCATACAACCCCTTTACTTTTGTATGTACAGGTAGGCAGCTGCATGGAGTCTCCTTTCCTGGAGTCTTCCTCCCTCAAAAGCTACCTAAACACAATCCTGAGTAACGTGGTCTAGGGGACCCTGCTTGAGCAAGGAGGTTGGACTGAAGACCTCCAGTGGTCCCTGCCAGCCTTACCTGTTCTGTGATTTAATAGCACCAGTGTATATTCATATTGCGAGGCAAGGCTAGAAGTAAAAAAAGCAAAACAAACTGTACAGCTGAAATACTAGAAATGGTGGTAAAAGCTCACACCCATCAGCCTGATGGAGAATTCAACAAGAGAAATGAGGCTTGTTTCACTGGTGATACTAAACTTGATTTAAGAAAAAAGAAAAGTACATGTGCTTGCTTTCTTTTTCAGTAACAGGAAGGTTTCAGAAAGGCAAGAAATACAAAAATTTGAGCTGAATCCTTTAAAGCCAAAGACCTGCTATTTTCAGCTGCATTTCAGACCACAATGTCATAAAACTGTAGCTTTGCATGTCATGTTTCAGCAACTGCTGTTTATAATGTCATGCATGACCAATAACGTATTTGATTGTAAAAAGTATTTATTCAATTGTCTATTTTACCGAATAAATTCTTGACTCAATATTTCCTACTAACAGGTTTATATCACTTCCCAGTCCTTACTTTCTTAGCATCTCTTGACTGCCCTGTTTTTATAAACCCAGCAGTTTTCTGGCATCTTCCTTTCACCTGCTTTTCCAGTGAGTAAGAGCAAGGAGAAATCCAAAGGGGTGTGCAGATTGCAGCACATTGGTCTGCATGGAGGTGACAACATGCAGGGTGAGAACTCCCCTCACCCTGACTGAGACCATTGAGACACCAACAGGCAGAATATTTCATCTTAGTTCCTACTGAGATCCTTAAAGAATCTCAAAATTTATTCATGATATGGAGTCTGGAATTTGCTTACAGACATAGGCTTAGGACTTTGTCCAATATGACTGAAGAGTCATCAGCTGACTGACAACTCACTCACCATACATGCATGCAAAGCAGCAAACAAACATCAACTGCTTTGAAAAATAAGGTCTGTGGAAGAGAAAGAAGCAGAAAATTATTTCGGAAGCTCAGAGACTTAATAATGAAGGCAGTGTTCAAAAGATACTTAAAGAGCATTACAGACAGAGTAAGGGTTTAAAGCACTATTTTTAGTAATGTTCAATAAAACATGCATCTGCTATATGTTTTTGATTTCATGAGGAAGCTTTTTCTTCGTGACACTACAGCAGGCTTGTCAAACTTCAGTCTAGTACAAATCATTTGATTGAAAAGTGCGACAGAGACACAAACAACAGGATACCACCTCCAGAAACCTCTTTTTGTTTCCAAAAATTTCCATTTGGATTCAGAGGCTGAGGATCAAGCCAAATAAAAATACATTGTGCCATTGAAATGAAGATGTTTTATTAAGAGCAATCTCGTGCCAGCAATATCCGTTATTCTCCCCACATGCAGCAAACTCTCCCATACATTTTTTAAATGCAACTAACCTTATTTTATTAAGCAGATCAATCTAGAGTGGAAAGCGTGATTTTAATTGCAGTTTTGCGTGTAGCAATGAGAAGATTTGGCTGGGAATGCACCGCACACTTTTTGGGGGGCTCACCCTCCAGACCCCGCCACGCTTCCCGAGTTTCCCGGCGCTGGCGGAGCACCACGGGCAGGTTTTAGGTATTCAGCACAGCCCTCACCTTGCCTCACTCACTCATGCATTGGCTCCCCTATTTACATACATTACACCCTGGGTGCTGTGCCAGCCCTGAGCCCTTTCCCAGCCTGTCACTGGCTCTGTGGGTCGTGGCTGGGGACACCCCAAGACCCCCACAGCGGGGAGGGAGAGCCAGGCAGGGGCACTGGATCTCTGCAGCCCTGTGCCACAGCCTCTGCCTCCCCCAAAATGGATGCGAGGCAGTGATCTATTTTACTCCCTATGATTAGTGCCAGACTAACTGTTCAAAGGGAAGCCAACGCTACTTCACTAATTTAGTCACATACAATATTAGGTCTTTGAAATATGCCTTATGTACATCCTGCATTACCTTCTACAGACAAATACAAAAACATGGTCAACATTTGCAGTAAAATTATCATAGAAATGCCATCTGAAACCTTATTTCCTTTTGCAATGTGCATTTCACAAATAACTTGTATTAAAATTATGTTTTACAGGGCAGAAATAGAAAACAAATACTCCTAGTAATTTAAACAGGCATTTGCATAACATGACTAAAAACATGTTAGAAAAAGAGTTCTGCAGCTGGAAGAGTGAGGTAAAAATACAGATACAGTGATTTTAACACTGAATGTAAAAATGCCTTTTAGCTGCCATAATTAGTGAATTAAAGTGTACTTTCATCAAAACCATTCTAACTAAGATTACTATTATTGTTCTCACACACTGCTTCCTGCTTGTTCAATAGCACAGTATTAGTAACAGGTAAATCACAGATTTCCAGAAGATCTCTTCACTGAAACATCACCCAAAAAATATTACCTTGTTCAAGCCTCCGTCTTGCAAAAGCCACTTCCTCTCATGACAAATTGTTATTTACAAAGCCACACTCTTGCTCAAAGTGTTTTAATATTAATTATGCCTTTTGTTTAAAAACTGGATTGCCCTGTGACTCTGGGGAGTTTACAGGAGCACACGGAGCAGAGTGATGCCAAACCCAGCAGCTTTGGGGACCTGGGAGTGCTGCGGGTGGTGCCGGCCAGATGCTGCTCCTGGTGACAGGGAGGAAGGTGTCACTCATGACTGGGTGAAGTTATAAGTAACTAGGGAAATATTTCCTACAAGAATAAAAGAGGAAATTGAAGCAGATGCATGGGAGCTTCAAGGGCAATCAGGAGCAAGTCCCACTGGAGGAGGGAAGGAAAGTGGCAATGGTCACTCCTGGGAGCTGAAATAAGATTATCAATGGACTTTAGACAGGCCACATCAGATCCCAGCCTGGGCGAGATTGGATTAGGTATTTTAAGCCCTTTGGCATAAAATTCTTCTATGGAGAACTACTCTGATGGTCTATAGGAACTTGTAGTTCTCATTTAAAAAAAATTGTGCTACTCTCTACAACACAGAGATTCTTAAATATTTAAAAGCCTCCTCCATTGGTTGTTCATCAGATTGATTACGATGCATATTTCAGCAGTTTTTTTCTAAAAATGCTCATCAGAGGATCAAGAAACGAGGTGTTCTGTGTGCTCTACATTGATTCACACTATTTCATTTTAATTCCAAAATACTGAATTCAGAAAACTGCCAAGAAAACAAAGCAGGAAATGTTTGTGTTTTGCTGTATGTTGCATATGCTCTATGGTAACCAAGAACACAAAAGAAATAGATGATGTTGCATTTCTCAGCCTATCATTCCCTAGCAAGCAAGCAGAGGAATAAAAACCAGAAGCACTGTAACTTCCCTCTGAGTACCTGCATATTTTTTCTTCTAACTTGGTAAAGAACAGAAATCTGCCAAGCTTCATATGCTACTTACCTTGTTTGAGCTCGCTCATTCAAATTAAATTTAAGTGTAATTTCAGCACCAAAAGAATAAAGCCATGCATAACTCCTGAAAATTAGCATCAAACTAGCCCAGTTTAAATACCTTTGTGAAGGTCTTGGGTTAAACAGGGTTGTTTGCCTTTGCCTCTACCTTTGTGAGAAAAGTTCAGAACCAAACAATCTTGCCTAATTTGCGCTTTCAAGGATACGGATCAAATGTATCTTATCACCGGATAAATCTGACATTCGTATCACCTTTGAGGCACACTGGATTCCTGCTGTGTTACCTTCCCTCCTAAATTACCTTCACAAAACATGGTACCCATAGTTAAATGAGTTTATTAGTGGTATCTTGATGATTTAGAGGCAAGAAATGTATTCTTGACGTTGTACATTGTCAAATACCATGTCATCATCAAAACCAAGCATTACCCTTCAACCTGGAAACTGGCTTTAAGATATAGAGAGCTGGGATGAAGCTCATTACAAAATTACAAAAGCGCTTTCTTATCCTTCCTTCCTCCCAAAGTAAACCTTTATGCAGGAATAGCCTTCTAGGGATTTTCCATCCCACCCCTCCAGGTTTTGAAAAGAGATATCATGGCACCATAGTGGTTCTAATTTTGTTTTTACTCTAACTGAAGAGCATGGATCAAAAGCAGGTTTATTTAATTCTATCAGTATTAAAAGCGGGTAGGCAATGGTGCCCTTCTTGTGCTATCAACAGTCTCAACACTAATCCAACACTTAAGTGGGTTACACACTTTGAGGCTACACTACAAAAACATTAAAGATGATTTCTGTTCACAGAAACCACTGCAGCTTTATCAAAGATAAAAGCTACTATGTGAAGAGTGTATTTTCTTCTACTAGTTTAGCCCATTAGCCAAAATGGTTAGAGGTGATGGTAGTTTTAGTGGGCTCCGGCACAGGTGCTTTGGTAATAAAGATTTTTCTAGCCAACAAAGGCAACCATTGGTGCTAACATGTACTACTCGGGGGAAAAAAAAAAAAAAAAAAAAAAAAAAAAAAAAAAAAAAGGGGAAAAAAAAAAAAAAAAAAAAAAAAAAAAAAAAAAAAAAAAAATTTGAAAGAGTCAATTCTCAGTCAAAGAATAATTTAAACTGAAAATCAAATGGTAAGCATCCTAGACAAGATATTTTCTTGCCTCCCCAGTGCATTTTAAGGACAGATAAAGGCTATTCTGGAGAAGAAATACTTCAGAAACAAAAAACAAGACTTCAAAAGTAGCCCTAGGAAGATAAAATTAGCTTTCCAGTGCTGTATGTCAGTTTTATGCCCCTCATCTAAGCAGGTCAAATGAACTTGCACTCAAATGTTATTAGATATTGGTGCCATGGCATTTATATTTTCAAGTATGCAAGGGACACGTGCACAAGAGCAGAAGCACCAGGTCTAGAGGGCACCATTCTATTCCTGTTTATTTCCCCAGTTACAGCAGGCTACAAAAGCATGCTATTGATTGTTATTTGTCTCTTCACAGACACTCAACCTTAGAAGTTTTATCTTTCCTTTGTAATTTTTCTATTTTAATATTCTCTATCATAGAGGGTGCTACTAGTCTGATTATTTCTTAGCCTGCATCACCTCATTTGAAACAGTTTCCACCCAAACGTTTTTGGTTCAAAATGTTAGTGACCAAAATTTTACCCTTGAGAAATGAGAAATGGAGAGACCAACGATAGTGAAGAATTTGAAAGTCCCCCAAGTCCATTTCCAAGCAATAACCATTTGCCGTTTCCACCTCCCAGTCCACAAGAAATTCAGTGGGCAAAGTCAAGGCAAAGACCCCATTCATCTTTCCTATGTGTTTGCAACACCAATTGCAGCTCTGAATTGATAAACTGTTATTGATGTTAGAGATCAATGAGATTAAGCATGTGCTTAACTTTAATCACATAAATAAGTCCATTTCTGAATCTGGGCAACATTATCCATCACTGGGCAGAACTAAGCTCTTTCTGGATAATTAACACTTCATTTGCTTTGCCATGGTCAGTGGTCCTCACATATGCTATGAAGAATTATATATATTAAGAGCCTGGTTCAGAATCCAGAGTCAAGTATATTCTTATCTGACGAAGTTTATCGTGTCAGGGAACAGCCTGAAATTATTGGCATTGTTCAGTCCTTGCTTTGCTATAGTGAAGGGATGCCAGTCGGCAGAGTCAAGACTGAGAATGAAACCTGGGCAGAGGACCTGAATGAATTACTATTTGTGTAATTAACCAAGCTCTATGAATCCCACTGTTGGATTCAGTTTTCCTTCTCATTAACATTCTTTTATACTTTCTGTATAAAAGTCTTCAATTGAACACTGAATAGATTTTATTCCTCTCAAAAAAAATATTATAGTTAAAACTGTTGAGTTCCTGGAATTTAAATCAGGTGGAAATGTTCTTGTGCAAAAGATCTGATCATTTTATCAGTTTGGTTTGGTTTTGGGGTTTTTTATCATAAAGTTAAGCATATTCGACACACTAGGAGAATTTAGTTTAAATTTCTAATTATTCAAATACAGACTAAATGCTGCTTTATTACTTAGTATATCTTCATTAATTATCAGTGTTGAGGATGCATTTTGAGAAGTTCAGGAAGTTTTGAAGGCAGTTTTTTCGTGGCACAAGAAAACTCTCAAGTTTTTAAGAACATCGTCATGATTAAATAAACATTTCATTTTATGCTTTAATTTTAACTCAGCTGAGTCGACAAGACAGAGTGGTAAAGGAGGCTTCATGGATAAAATTATCCAAGAAGCAAACACAACTGAAAAAAAACCACAAAACTTGCAAATACTTGTGTTTTCCTCTAATTGCTTAGAAATCAACTGCTACAGGACATAAATATCTGAATTGATTTTCAATGCTAGACACCACAATTCTGAAAGGGAAAAATGATATTTTTTTTTAAATTTACAAGCTGCATATAAAATTCGTCACACATTTTGATCCCACTTAAGCAACCATTAACGTTCTCTGTTGGGGAACACAACACCCTGTTCACCTCCTGACCCGTTGGCCTCACAGAAAACAGAGTTGTGTGATCATTTCAAGAGCTGTGTCTCACTTGTGGATTTAAATAAAAGAAAAGTTGCCTTTAACAAGAACAGCCACCTTGGTATAAGCCCCTTGATCACATGCTGTTAGCAATATCACTCTGGATGTTTAAAGGAAATGATCAGGGAGCAGACCACACTCTGGAAATATTTCCACACGTTCAAATATGCCTGTATTCATGATAAAACAAAGCTTCGAGTTCTCCCTCTCTGGTCACAAAGATACCTTCTTTATTAGGAATAAATGAACAAAAATGACTTAGCACTGCTGGTGTTGCCAGGAAGCTCTTACAAAACACAAGTATCAAAGAACAAAAACCCCAGCCCTCAACAGTGCATGGAGGGTTTGGGAGCACAGCCTTGGTCTGGAGGCAATCACAGCTTTAATGGCCCACATTTGCACCGATTTGCAGTTGGGAAAGAGGAGACTTCNNGCCCCGATTTGCAGTTGCGAAAGAGGAGACTTCACCGAGCATATTGCACAAGCAACTGATCTCCAGAGCTCTTCCTGGAGCCAGTGAAACAGGGCAGGGAAAATGCACTCCCAAGTTCAGGAGGGGAAGTAAAAGAGTAAAACAGAGCACAAGTACATTGACTAAATGTGAGTACATAGGGCTTTGTCACCTGGGTGCCCAGGCCGACATGCTCTTGCTACGACACATCCGGGCATGATCCATCACTCAACAGAATGTGCCTCATGTCCCATGAAGGACAGCAAGCAGCAGAAAAATCTGGTCTAGTCCATATGGTGAGGAAAAAACCTTTTTCCGCAGCCTAAAGATTAACGGCAATTGTCAGAAATCTTAACAGGGGCCAATGTAAAGATAATTTTAAACTTACAGAAATTCCTAAGCGGTTCATCATGCCTTGCCATGAGGTAATAACCACATGCAAAAGCTGAATTTAGTGTTAGACAGTCTATGGGGGAAAAAAGGAGGGTGGGGAGAAATAAAAAAAAAAGAAGAAAAAGAAGAGCACACTTAAAGCTGAATTGGCTTGCATTTCCCAGTGGTCTCACCAGCCCAACAGAGCACTAGCAATGCTACCCCCCAATGTTAAAAATGATCCACTAAGACCAAAGCACACAGCACAGAGGCAAAGCCCAGGAAAATGTTTGCATTCCCTCCGAGCTGAAACATTCCATGGGCGGGTTTCAGCCTCCCAGGAAAACACGCCACAGTGCTCAGCAGCTATTTCTAACCTCTGGTTTTCTTCCAGTCAGAACATCTCCCCTCTCACATCTCCAAGTGCACTGACAGGGTTTCCAGCAGCCTTCTCCCTCCTTAGTCAGTGCCAGCCTCCAAAACACTTTTATTCTCACTTTTTCTCTCTTGTCCTCTTCGCCCTCATTTTATTCTTTTTCCTGACTTCTCTACTGTAAGACAAATATCCTCATATCACCACGATTTTACCTAAAAATAGGTTGCTTAAAAGAGTGCAAATCACCCATGATATTTAAAGGGTGTCCTTTTAGGGTTTAGGGAGGGCTTGTTTGGAAAGAGAGGAGGAGCATAGCCCAAGCCAGCAGCTGGGCCACCAGGTAGTGCAGATGGGCTCCTCAGAAGCACTAGAGCTGCACATCAAGAGAAGGCAAGAGGATCTCACCAGGACTTCCCATGGCCCTGGATCACACCCAGAATGGACCACAGGACTCACAAGTAGGTCAGTAAGCTGCCAGAAATGCCCCAAGCCACAGCAGCAGAAGCCAAAATTGGGCAGAAGCAGGGCAGGAAGCAAGATCAAACCCCTACCACGCCTTGCTGGGGCTTTGCTGGGCTGAACATGGCCATGATTACTGCCCAGGACTGCACATATGCATGTGATGTTTCTGAATACAAATAAATAAATAAATACATATATACAACAGAGAGATTTACAGTAAGAAAAACACAGCCTGCTAGAAAGATTATATGAGCAGAGGAAGCATGCCAAAAGTGGTTGCTGTTTAATTTCAGCATCCATACTGCCTCAGGTACAAACAAAAGTCTCAAGAATCCCATTTAAACCTCTAATCAGGCTCTTCATTCATTTTCTAATTGGTAGAGCCTGATCCTGCAGCATCCAAATGAAGAATCAGGAAGAGAAGAGATGCAGGTCCAGGCTGTGGTTCACCTGCAACACAATCTCAACACACCACAGACATCTGAGGTGGGACTTCACCCAACCTTTTGTGCAGTGCCACAAAGCATAGGAAAGCACCTTACCAGTGAGGCTGATGACAGACACCACCCCACAGCACACCAGACAGCAGGGCTGTGCAGGCCTCTGGTTTCACACAAAAGCCACTTTACCTCACCTTTTTTGTCACTGCCTTTAACCTTTGGGATTGTCTTTAGTACTCAAAGGCTTCATTACTTTTTTTAAAAAAAATTATTTTTATTCACTGCCAGAAGCTCAGTCCCAACAGAGCAGTCAGCCATGAATTCATCCTAACTACTCTCCAAAGCAGTAAAGCAGTTTGAACGTCCATGCCTTACACTGGCTGGAAACACAGCAGCTCAGATGACATCAGAACATTTACTGGGCCATCAAAGTGGCAAAAGAGCTCCTGAAAACTGGGCAAGTTTGTTTAAAACCATTGTGGTATTCTCATAGCACAGGCCACCATTAACCACCTGCCCACCTGTAAACTGGGATTTTGGGGTTTTTTACCTCATTGTTTTCCATCAAGATGCATTTGAAGGGCAGAAATTGGACAAAATCCAACATACTGTCAAAGTGACCTTCCTAACAGGTTTCTTACACACCACAAAAAGTAATTCTTTGAAGAGACCCCCCCCAATATGTTTCAGTTTGTTGTTTAAAAAATAAAGAATAAATGTGTCTCCCTTTGTTGTTTAAAAAATCACTTCTTTTAATCACTACTGAAAAAATAAACAAGAGATCATTATTTTTCTTTCTGCATTTTTAAATGGATTCAGATGAGGAATCAAGAGGATATCTCATCACTTCTTTGTTCTTATGAAAAATCTCAGACTGAAAATACCCAGTGCCCTCTTGTTATTGTCAAGTCTAGAGCCATTAAGAAGGTGGTCTTAAGAGATAAATAGAGCAGTGATGCTTCACCTCCTTGTTCAAATGGGGGTTTCAATAAAGCATTGCTGACTTTTTGCAGAGGAATTATTTTGCTGCCTTTGGGCTTTAGGATACCAGCCATCCAGAGAAATCTTTTGACATCAGGATGAGATCTACTATAGGTACTATTTAATCCTTTAAGACTGAAGGATTAAGCCAGTTGACCAGGAAGAGAAATTAGATTTAACACCTGGAAAATTCAAAGCATTTCCAACCTTCTCATTACAGGGTTGCTCTCATAGTCCAGACAAGAACACTTACATGGAGTTTAGCTTCTACATTTAACAGAAAAATAAACAAGTTTATATTGATTCAAAGCTGAAGACCTAGTACAGACATGACATTGAAATACCACAAAATGGACTAACAGACATTTAAAATAAAGGTCCAGAAGATAGGGATCTTTGTCATTTCTAGGATGGAGAAATGCATGGCTAAAACCGAGGTCGGTATTCATGAAAACAAATGAGAAAGCATGAAATGGGTGTGCTGGACATGGCAGCCACGAGTAAGACCTGGGAACAGTTTGCCATTTAGCTGTGAAATGGCAGATATCTCTGATTATTTTGCTGCTAACCTACTTGTGCCTGATGAAATCTGTCTTTGAGATGGCTCATGTTTTTTGCTGGCCTTGTCCAAACTCCCATCTCAGCCACAAGGAGCAATTACAGCACCTACAGAGACACCGAAGTCCATGAGACATAGAATGTATGTCAATAGCGACAGGAAAAAATGGATTCTGAGAGAAGGAGAAAAAAATCTAACAATTTTTTTATTTAGGAAAGAAAGTAATTTTTGACCCCCAGTATGGCTTTGCTGAGTTTATGCTGTGAAGGTGTGGTTAGCCCTTGTTCTGGGCAAATACCATCTCAACTGAGATCCAAAACATCTTGGCTTCATGTTAGCTGTTCTGGGCAGTCCTCAGATGGGCAAAGTGAGCCACAGCAAAGCACCAGCTCTGTGACACAGCAGCGTTATTGATTTAACTGGTTTGTTTATGCCTATGTTTAATTGGCTATGTTAACAGCATTTTAATCCACATTTCACTTGTATGTGGCTGATAGCGCAACACTGGTGTGGCTGTGGTGACATTTTCTCACCATTGCTGTCTGTCATCAAGCACCAGGCCAGCACTGTGAGGCTGACAATACCAAATGCTTTGTTTAACTAGGCATACTTTACACTATACTGTATAATTCCCCAGCAATGGCTGATTATTTTTTAAATAGGCAAAACCATGAAAAACCTTTAATCAAATGGCAAAGATTTCAGTCATCTTTTAACATCAGTATTTAGCATTTCTAAACATTCAAATGAAGATTAATGAGAACTGAGTGGAAAAAAAAATAATGAACCTGCTGGTAAAGTTGGAAAATCCCCTTTAAAGTTGATGCCAAGCAGCATATCACCAGAGCATCAAGCAACATGATTACCCAAGGTATTCATGCTTAGAAATATTTTCTTCATGAGAGTTAAGATGGCCTCATCTCCAGACAAACACTCTATGGGTCTGTCACAAACAAACATTGGCCCATGAGAGCTATTTCCAGAGGATGATGGTCAGCCAGAGACAAGGACATTGTATGTGCCTTTGGGCCACCCATCTCCCAAACACTGTGAAGCCTGAGCAATGAGTCATTCAAAGAGAAAATATGAAGACATTAACCAGGACGTCTCCTAAGGGTCTGCTGCTGCCCAGGCAATGAACTCAGCTCATAGAACTTAGAGGGTTCAGTTGTTTTTTGTTTAGTTCCAGATCTTTCCCAAGGAGAGAGGTTTGGCACAAAGCAAATGCCCAGCATGGCCCTGGGCAGAGCCCTCGGACCATAAACAGCTCTCCTCAGCCTCACAGCCCTGCCACAAGCCAGAGAACCTTTCACTGTCTGAATGCTGGCCATGGTCTATCACTTCTTGGTCCAAATCTTGGTTGCCTTCCACCTCGTGTTTCTGTCTGTCTGACTGCCCTCACCTTCATTTTTCTCCTGCTATATAATCTCACTTTTGACTCCACTCCTTCAGTCTCCATCCCTCTCTCACAGTTTTTTTTTTTTTCCTCCCATTTCACCTTGCTCTCAGATTAGTAACTTAAAACAGAAGTTGAAAAGGAAATATATCCTAAATTAATATGGTATCTGTGCTATTTAACTGAATCAGATGCCCTGTTTAATTACCCCAATACTATTGTACTATTATTTTGGGAAAAAAATGGCACAGGAGCGTGCTACAGCTGCTTCCACAGAATGCACTCTATATAATAATCAGGACCAGAAATATTTTACAAATAGGAAAATCTCGGGGCTCTGTATGAGTCCCAGCTGGCAGTCCAGCCTCGCATTCAAGCAGCGCTGGCCATGCAGGCACTGAGGGCAGCACAGAGGGACAGCACAGAGGGAGAGTCCTTGACTCCCACCCCTGGGAAGAGAGTGGGACCAGGGCAGCAATGTCTGCTGCAGGTAGGGACCATCCCCACTGCCCAGGCTCCTTCAGCAGGAGACAGGGCACATCTTCACCTGACCCTGATGGTGCAGTCCCCCTGCCCACCTTGCCAGACCCGTGGGCTCCGCATGAGGCAGCTTTGGAGGGAGCCCTGCCTGCAGCTCCATCAGGCTCTCCACCACATGCCTCCCTCAGAAGGGTAACTTTCACAGCAAACACATCACAGAAAGTGTGAAATGTTCCCAGGACAAGGTTTCCCATAGTGCTTGGAGGTGTCTCTATGTGCTCAGAGGCGCTGCTGGGGTCAGATTCAGCCCAGGAGAGCAAACAGGGTTTTAAAAGGGAAGGTAAAGTGGGGAGAGGTGCACAAAAACACCCACTGTCTTTTTGAGAGCCATAGGGGGAAACTAGAATGAGGGGAAAGATCATGGAGCATAATAAAAAGAGAGACTTTTCCAATTTTCTGTGAAAGGTGAGAAAACAGATGAAGATTTTCAAGAGCAAACGTAACACACACATGCATGCACATACACACCCGCCATCTCTAGATCCCGGGGAGAAGGCAAGCTGCTGCATTGTGTAGAGATTCAAAATGCAGAAAATCAATTGTAAATCACGAGTTCTGGATTCTTTGAGATGAAGTGTAATCTGATTTACAATGTTACAAAAAGAAATTAAAGTTAATTCCAACATGATTGTGGGTATACCGCAATTTAATACAACCATGCTGTGGCCTTTAAATCTCCACATTGCAATATGCCAACAGTCATTACTTTTTTTAAGTTTCATATTTTATTTTAAACTATAAATTGGAAATATCACATAGCTTTTTATTTACATTTCAGAATTAGGATCACTGCTTAGAAACACAGTGCTCTATGGTGGAATACGATTATTGTGCAACTACCATACAGTTAGGATAGTTAAAGGCACTCCACTTCACCTCATCATTTTTTCTGCTTAAATATTATGCCACATTCTGATTAATACCAGACCAATAAAATCATCTTAGCAATCTGGTTAGAGTCTTTTGTCTACCCAGATGGCCTGCAATGTTAATGTGTGACAATTTCAACAATGAACTAGGACTGTTTTATGGAACCAACATTTGTTCCACTGCTTTTTCTTCTTAGGCTCAGAATTTTGACACAGATGGTACAAATTACTCAAAAAAACAGAAATGTTCATTTAGAAGGCTTAAATATGTGGTTTTACTCGGGCCATCCGAATCTTTTACATTTACAATTCAGTAAAGTTACTAACAACCCTGCTGTAATTAAGGTCTATAAAAATCTTCCCTTCTTTCCCACTTGCTTTTCCCCTTACATATCTACAGCATTTCATTATGCATCCAATTTATTAACATTTATTCCAGTTCTGAAATGTTTTTAATTTTGGAGGATTTACACTATTCAATTTTGCATCCGATTCTTCATACCTTTCTAATTGTGGAAAAGGGGGGGGAAAGCATTTGATCTGTAACCACATCTTAATCCCCCTAGAACCTACACTTTTCTAGATCTTAGAGCAGAAAAAGAAAAGCTAAAACTATGTCAGCAGCTTCTGGCCAAACAGCACAGCATTTTCAGTGAAGCGGAAGATTTTGTAATCCTGACTTTCCATACAGATACTCAGGAAAGAGTAAAATGTCTCTGAGAAATTACAACAGGAAGAAGAAAATAACAAGATTCTTATAAAGTGTTTTCAAGAGAGAAAAAAAGGGAGTGAGAGAAACCCCAGAGTAGAGACAGATACACTTACAGTTTGGCTGAGCCAATAAAGGCAAGAGGTCATTGTACAAAACTGCCAGAAGACAAGAGAGTTAACGGAGAGCAGCCTCTCTGGAGCTTTTGCCACTACCCCAGGGAAAAGGGAGCTGGCACAGGCTGTCCTGTCCAGGCAGGGTCACGTCTTACAACACCAGAGCATCTCCCCCAGACGAGCTTCCTGCCCACACATCCCGGCAAACCACCACGGGGGCTCCCCAAAAGGATTTGGCCCCACACAGAGGTGTGGAGGAGCACCCCAGAGCAGAGACCCTGCTCTGCTCCTAGCCCAGGCACCCGCCAGTCCTGGCTCAGGGCACTTCTGCAGGAGCCCTTGTGCTTCCAGAAACTCTTTGGGGCTCGTGGGAGAGATGGCTGAAATCCTCCATCCAGGTGCACAGCACCCTGGGGGTCCCCCCAGCAGGGTTTGCTTTCAGCACATCTTCCCAAAGCGTATCCTGGCACCAGGCACAGCCCCAGAAATCTCGTGCCATTTCACAGCACTGCAGTTGCTAATGTTTATTTCAGTGCCTTCAGCCAATTTACCTGAGCACAGTTCTTCCTTTGACACTTGCTGTATCTGTGTGTGGTTTCAGCATCATTCTGATGTTCTAGTTTCCGGCTGATGATGTCTCCATGATGGCTTGGTTTTATTATTTAAACAAATAATTTAAACAATAAAACCAAATTTAAAAACCAACATAAAACCCCATGACTGTCCTTTTCAGGCCTTGCAGAAAGTACACTATACGCCTGATGCTCCAATTCATTATGATATTCTATTAGATCTGCCAACAGAAAGTGCATTTTGAGTTTCTAAATGTTGTTTCCATTAGAATCAATCACTCCATGCAATTAAGCCAATAGGCTCTCACCATTTCTGCAGTTATGAGCTAAACCATCCTAAATATATTGACAGCTGTCTCCTGGAAGATGACACAAATTAGGTGGAGGGGGCATAAGCCTAAATGTCACCAGTGATAGGACAACAGTTATTCTTTCAGAAATCCACCTAATTTTCATACCCCATAAGGCATGCTGTAGACTTTTTTTGCATTGGCAGCACGCAGTAATCGATGTTTTGCATATTACAATCAATAACATGCTTAAATGTTTAAGTTTTGCATTCTTTTGCGATAAACATTGATATATTACAAGCTATGTAAAACTGTTCATTGGACTTTTTGTTTGCAGCATGTACTGTATCATTCAGCAAATAAGTGAGCTAAATATTGTTTGTTACAAAACAGATGTCACATGAAATTATGCCATATGTGCTATTAAACATTTTTCTTTCTTTTTTTTTTTGTAACAGTGAAAACCAAGATTTTGTTTCAGAAGTGAGTGTATTTGGCTTTTCAAGGACTTGAAGCATGAAAACAACATCTCTGAAATATTTTTAAATCTGCTGTGCATCTTGTAATCCAGTTTCATAGGTGGAATCCAAGTGTTTTAAATGTCAATACCTTAAAAATAATGAAATATGCTAAATGCTAATTGCATTACTACTTCTATACAGGTTCTACTAATTTATCATAGAGGAAAACGAGAATTTTCTAGTTTTGCCCCACCACTTAACCATTAAGACTTTTCTCACATTGGTACCTTTAAATACATGTTCTGTAACTTGAAAATTAATATACCATTTTCAGCCACCTAAAAAAAAAGTCCAGTAAATGGATGTATAAAATTCTTCGCGAACGTATTTAGTTTGTATCCAAGAACAGGACTTGTATGTGATTCACTGAGGTCAGGGGTGGTCAATGCAGACTTGCTTCAGGGTGAAACTGAAACCCAGTAACTGTGCACGAGGAAAAGGAACGCATTCCAAGATTCTGCTTTCATTGTTTTGACAGAACCATATATGCGAAAGCAGAGCAATCTATATCTCTAGACTCTCAAAGTGTGAACTCCACAACAGAGTGAGCAGAATGCAGGAAACATGTTGCTAAGAGCCACACGGTAAAACAAAATCTGGTTGCCACAAGAAGAGTGACATTGGCATCAGAGGCAAAGACACTTACACCCACAAAAGGAAACACAGCACATTGGGAAAGCAAGGAGAAGAGCAGCAGATGCAGCAGCATGAGGAAGAAACTCAAAGTATAGATCTTCAGACTCCATATGTAGTTTTCTTTCTCTTATTCATCAAAAGGAGGAAGACAGGGTAAACAAAAAGGGAGATAAAGACAAGAAGGTGAAGAAAATAATTTTTTCGTCTTTTTCCCCCTGAAGGCAAATACTTGCTTACATTTCTAAACATACTATCTTTGTGAGGCTTCTCTGTAATACAAATAACTAATTGCTTGCCAGCGAGCAGTAAAACTGAGAAGAAGAGTCCTTGATCTCCCAGCTTGGTGGAGATTCCTGAGGCTTCTAGTCAGTAAAAAAACCCCTGCAAATAAACATTAACACTTCAGTGGATGGAGTCCCTCCTCCAACACTACGAGCTTCCACATGAAGCCAGACAAACTCATGTTAGACCCCAGGATGCTGTGCCAGGCCTGGTGAAGCTGCCTTCCACAGGTCACAGCAGCTGCTGCACTGCATCAAATCCCCTTCTTTCTTTCTCCTATTTTCTGAAAGGTAGTGTCACCTTTTTCACATCCTATCTGTTGTTTTGCAGGTTCTCCTGGATCATTTGTGGAGGACTGGCAGATGGGGCCACCACAAAGGATGACTGCTGTGACTCGTTCACACCAACACACACATGGGAGACAGATAAATACCAATTTATTGGCTCAGTGAAATTTTCCCACGAGGAGAAGGGTTTCCAGCACAGTGATGCAGCAAAACTCCAACATCTCCAACAAACCAGCCCCACCAGCTCTGCCTCAGACTGACAGCAGGAGGAGGAGCCCTTGTTTTGGTGAAACCAATGCAGGTCAGCAGGGAGCTCTGGCTGCAGGGGAGAGGGTCCCAGAGCTCCCCTCTCACCACAGGGATGGGCACCTCTGACCTGTGCTGCAATGCCAAGCACCATCCTGAAAAAATCCTGCTGGTTTTTTCCAATTTCCTGATCTAACAGGCCTTGGCCAAGTCTAAAGAGGGTTTTTGCTTATAGTACAAGACATGGTAGAAGCAGATCAAGCATTTCCCTGGGAAAAAGCACAGCCATGGAGCAGGAGGCAGGAACAGCTATTCTGCAGTAACTTCCTTCATGGCAAATCCTTAGCTCACACAGGATGTTCATCATAGAAAACATACACAACTTCTAAAAAAATATCAAAGCCAGCTCTTTTTTTTCTGAAAATACACTATTTTTCACCCAGGATTATTTTTAAATTATATAGCTAGGTGCCAGTGTTTGGGATGGTAGATTCTTTACAAGTGCCAAAGATCTGAGAGTGGGAAAGATTACAGGTAACCCTGCAACTCTGACTGAATGCAAATAGGGTTTAAAAGCTTCCTCCTCTCCCTGCCTCCATATTGCACCTTATGCAGCAAAGTGCTTAGTGCATGATAAAAATAGCTAGATCTTTCAAAATCTTAGAAGAAAGGTACTTGAATGTTTTCCTTTAAATGTTGTATTTTCTTAAAGGCAACATAATGAGGTCAACCAAAGCTGGATTCAAGCTGATAAACTGTGTTTAGGAGAAACCAGAGGTTGAGCGAGGGGGTTTTAGCAGAGGAAAACAAAGAGAATGATTGCAAAAGTCAGATCTCAAAATGTTAATCAGATTCAGAAACATAAAACATGACAATTTAATGGTGTTTGGTTAAAACCAGAAAATTTTAAAGTTCTAAGCATCTTACATTGAATTCTAATACTTTTTTAATTATTAGATATAAAATGCTTACAATTTTCACTGAAAATTAGACTTGGTAATTTATATTTCTTGTTTATACAGTACAATTTGCTGATGAAAAAAATGTGCTAAACTTATTGATTCATGACCATAATTGTTTAATTATTTATCATTGCAGAATTATATTAGCATTTATAATAATGCAGATGTGCACAAAGGCTAAGAAGTCATATACAGCTTTTGTTTTGTGTTTGCTGTGCTGAAATTAGGTTGATCCAGGTTGTGTGTGCACACTGCATATTGCAAGTGTTGCAACTCAGTGTCTTTTGGTTTTACTGGAGTTAGAGGGGGTCTAACCAATAGCCGCAATAATGAAAACGCTCCGATAGCTAATAAAGAATATAAATCCAAAGCCAACAGCATTGCAGAAGAAGTCTCTTCTCAGGCTGATTCCTCTGTTACCATGATGCACATTAAATTCAGTGCAACACACGCACAGCTGTCTGCTCCGTACCACCCACAGCAAAGGAATAGCTCGTGTGTGTTTGGTACAGGGGAAGCCAATGAGAGCTGCACACCACAAAAATTACAACCAGCTAAGCCAGCCAAAGTCTTCTGCGTGAGGCCAGTTAAAGAAGAGCATAAGAACTCTTGATATGAGAGAAACACATTCCTTTAATTTTCATCTTTATTTTAAGGGATCATAAACAGTGGAAGAAAATGACAGATGCCTCACTTCAGCCTCTCCTCCCCTGTGTGCTAAATCTATTCCCTCAAGGAACTCCAATAACACTGACATACATCCCTTTCTGGAGAGCTGCTAAAATAGCTTTGCCATGGGCTTCACAAGAAATTTGTAACACGGAATGTGTCTTTCTGGACTCATCCTTTTGACACATTGATAGCCAAGGCTGCCATTGCCTCTCCCCTCTGCGCTCTTTTCACCTAACACTATTTACTGGTGCTACCTTTTCATAATTAAGAGTCCGTATCAAAGCAGTTGTAACACCATTTAAGCAGCTTTTCTAAGGAATCAAATCTAAATGAAAAGGCAAAGTATAAAAATGCCCCATCTTCCACTGTGCCTAACTGATTTGCTCTGCATTTTATCCTCAGGGAGGTGCTGATTCCAAAAGGCAGGGCAGAAGAACCATTCACAAAAGCAGCATCACACAACCAGCAAGGACTGACTGTGAATTGTACACCCACACACGTCAGGGGTCTCTAAAAGCAGGCCCCCAGTCATGCTCTGGCCGTGGTGGCTGGATTGTTTATCACAATTCACAGAGTGAGCATTTAACCTACTGACTCCTGCATCACAGCACAGGCCAGGTATTTGTTCCTTTTGTTAGATTAATATTGGTAACAGAATAACACACTCATTAGTGGTGATAATGATTACACAGCAAGGTGGAATAGCAATTCTTCCAATGTACCGCACAGAGGAGTCAGTTTCATTAATTAATGAAATTTATTAAAGAACACAAGACAATCAAAGAAAACACACTTTGGTTAAGCACCTTCTCAGATGCTGATCATTGGCTCAGTAACTTTAAACCTTTCCACCTGCTATGCAAATGCTACTTGTGCCACACAGAGGGAAGAGGGACAGGGGAGCACACCCTGGCTCAGAGATGGGCAAACACCCTCTCCCCCTTGGTTGGCAGGAACAGAAGCTCCCATAGGGGCTGCAAGGGGCTCCAGAGCAGGAAAAACCCAGAGGAGCTAGACAGCAGAGGATGAACTGTGTCCCCACACTGAATAGATCCCTCCATTTCCCAGCTTGCTCTATCACTGTGTAATGTAAGAGACCAGCTCCTCTGGGAGGGCTTCTGCAAGGCCCCAGCCACACCTGCCAGTCTGAATGAGGACTTCTTCTGAGCAGGATTATTTCAAACACTTTGCACTTATTAAAACCTGAATCCTCATAAACATCTGTGAGGGATGGCAATTAAACAAATGATTTAACCAGAACAGCAGAATAACATACAGGTTTTGCTCTTCCTTAACAAAAAACACAAAAAAAAACCAAAAAAAAAAAACCAAACCAAACCAAACCAAAACAAAACAAAAAAAAAAACCACACCACAAAAAACCACAAAACAATGGCAGAGTAGAGACTTGAATACAAGTTCCCAGTCGCAGAGCTATCTTAGGCGGCAGTGCCTGCACTTCTTTAAGTGATCACATTCCTACATGACTGTCACGTCAGATTTTAATTCTGGCCACCAACACACTGCCTTTTGCTATCTGGGGGATTTATTGGCTTTGCCAAGCAAAGAGATTCCATGGTGTTCAACTGTGCATTTACTGCTCAAACAGTTTTATGGGGACAAACGGTGATGAGGAAGAGTAAGATGGCTATAGGGGCTACAAGACTTAGTTTCTTGAATTTCCCCAGGAATTAGTTGCATTACATAGTATTTCTGATCTTCCAATTTGGTCTTTGATTTTCAGTTCCACCACCATGAGATGGCGATTGCTCAGTGCTGTGCAGAGCGATGCTAAAGAGATTAGGAAGTGCCTGAGTACAACAGACACCACAACAGGGTACTCAAAACATGCCATGGCAGCAAATCAGAGAAGGTATATCTCACATTAATTGCTTACTCTGTTTTGTTCAAATATAAATACCTTCTAGGAAATGACAATAAACTGTGATCTATTTTAATTACGATCTTTCTGGGTGGTGTCATATCTACGTTAAACCAAAAGTGTCTGGTAAGATCAATGTATGAATAGTCAGACACCAGTTTAGTTTAAAGTAGTATTTTAGATCAAGACCTATCCATAAACCTGACACATCTAACAGCAGAGAACAGCTTTTTTAAGTAATGCTTTCTGGCTTGCCAATATTTGCTGTAAAACTTTAGACATTTGGGGAGGAAAAAAGTAACAAATTTAACTCCATTCCTTCAAGAAAAAACTTTGAAACCAAAGTCAGCAGGACTTTGTCTCAGGAAGAGGATTTGAGGATTGTTTTGGTTCCTGCACAGGACTTGGTGCAGGTCACCTCCAAGTGTCAAAGTTTATTGTATTTCTTGGATCTCCAAATGGAAACCAAGCTCATTCAAAACCTACCTCGTAAAGGAAGTGCTTACAACTCCTAAATCATGACCCAGAACTTAGTATTTCAGGTCACTTATTTGCAAGATAACAAACACCTGTTGCAGTTCTTACTAAACGATGCATGAAGTCATTACATTCATACAAAGCTGATGTAACTCAATAGCCCAAAATCTCTTTTTCGTCGGCACCAATCTAGAGCAACTGGGCTTTCAGTGAAGGAGCATAACTTCATGCAAATTGTCCCATGTCCTTAAAACCACTGCCCCTGAAGTCAGAATGAGAGTGCTGCAGAAGCCAACCCAAGAAAGAACTGCTTTAACACGCTTAATGAAGAAATGAGGTGGAATTGAAATGAATTTTCACAGCAATCAATGCAATATTTCAACATTTCCTTGAAAAGTCTGGCTCCTCTCCTGTCAGGTTGCCCCTTCCCTCTTTCCCATTGTATTTCCATCAATTTAGAACTTAAATCAGCAAAACAATTGTGTGACTTTCAAAAATGCTTGAAAGCTATAAGCATGAAAATGTATTTTTTGTGGCTGTGTGCAACCATGAAACATTTTTTAATGAAGAGATTGAAGTCATATCTGCTCTCTTACTTGCCGGGGTTTGCTGTCAACAGTGCTGCACCCCCACAACTTTGTAATGGTTAATATGAAAGCAGGTCTGGACTACAATGGATGGGTTTTGTTCTTCATTAGAATTATTGGTTTTCATCACACTTTATTTTCAGTAATTTTCCTTTAAAATAACTCTTTGAATCAAAGCCTACATTCCACTCTTGTTCCAACACTAATCTCCTATTTGCCAGTCCTCAGGATTCACACATATTGCTATATTTGGTGTTATTCCTAAAGCTCTTCATAATTACACCACAATTAATTCCTTAAATTTAAAAGTGTTTTGAGCTCTCCTAATTGTAGAGACAACTTCAAGAACATTGCCAAAATAATCTAATGGTCTCCAAGTGACAAAGCGATGAACAAAAATCACTTTAAAATAAAACACCCTCTTCATAAGCCAACATCATATTTGTGGGGAGCCTGACTCACAGTTGCAAGTGCTGGTGTTTAGTAACATAAACTGCTCTTGTCACAAAGATCCTGGAAACTTTATACAACTTCTTAAGCTTAGGGAGGTCATGCAGGAAAAGTGCTAAACCCCCAAATCTTCCAGTTCCCAGATGGATGCCTTGTTCACAGACATGCAGATCCTAGACTGGCTTCTTATCTCTCTAAAATCCCATCCATGAACCATCTACTGATCCTGCAGCTGGAACCCACCATCAGCTGCCATCTCTTCCTGCTCCTTCAGTCTCCAAGCAGGAGGCCAAGGCCACGTTCACATAGCCCGAGAGCTTCCATGCAGCAGCGAATGCACTTCCCTCTCAAACAGCCACAAGGCAGCACAGCAGGGTTTGCAATCCTCTTCTGTCCTTCTCTACCATGACAAAGACCTCTCTCTGGTGGCAAAAATGATGTGCCCAGGCAGAGATGCCAACATCAGTACAGAGGGAATCACCACTGCATGGCACAAAGCACATGGGGCACGCAGAGGAACACCTCTCATACACCTCAGAATTAACAGGAGGTGGAGAATCTCCAGAGCACAGAGGAAACCTCATTTTGTCAGTCTGTTCACAAATGTCCCCTGAATGTAGAGTTCAGAAAGATCTGTGGTTTAATGGAGTCAAATTTCATTCTTCAGGTAAAAATAAATTGAGGTAAACAAAGCAAAGCCTTCTTCCCTCTCCCTCTGACAGCGCTGAACTCTCAGAAAGCCTCTCCA
>VYZR01083038.1:65178-75397 GCA_013400675.1 Oxylabes madagascariensis
CACTTACTCAGGACTGGTAACGTACAAAGTCCCATCTGGGGGGTCCTGTCCTGTAACCCACTGCAAGGTCACCTCCACGTCAAGGTGATTTCAGAGGCTGCGTAACACTGAACCAGATTCTCTGGCTGTTCCCCTGATCCCAGAGAGCACAGCTCCCACTGTAACATGAGAGTTAGCCCAGTATCCTAATCATCACCCCGGCCCCAAAGAGCATTCAAGCTGAAGAGATGGGGAAAAAAGAATCTTTTAGGAGATAAGCGTAGTTTTGTCTCTGCATAATGAGAGTAAAACATGAGCTATCTAAATCTTTATCCCATATTCATACATTTATAGCCAAAAAAACAAGGAACAATATCAGAAATGTTCCAAGAATACTATGCCAGCACTTATCTGGTGACACTTGAGATGAAGAAGATAATTGAAAGGATGATTGCATTGGGCTTGTTGTACTCCATTGATAAGAAAGGTTTTAGAGAGCCCATTCAGTATGCTCAGCCATGATACAAGATGCCAGGAGAAAACACAGTACTGCAGCAGTGACAGCACCTCGGATCTATGAAACATTAAAATGGAAGATAAAGCGGGCTCTGAAAGAAGCAATATTGGGCACAATTTGCTCGATGACAAACATTTGGACAAATATCTAGATGTCAGAATACCTCTTAATCACTGCCCTCTGAATGTCACCCTGCATTCCCATGCAAAAATCTGCCAGTAAAGGAGAAGCCTTTGCTGTCCCTCCCCTTGGAATAGACCAGTAAGAAAAACACCAACAGCCCAAATCCTTTGTGGCTGTGCTCTCAGGATCTGCCAGCAGGGCTGACGTGAGGTCCAAACCAGGAAAAACACGAGGTGATCGCTTGTTTTCCTGTTCTATTTATTAAACAGTTCTTCCTTGATTATAACTAAGCACTAAGTTTTTGCAATACTAGCAAAATCTGTAACGGTTTCTATAACTCTCATGATATTCTAAGCTAACTTCAGAGGCAGAGCAATTTACCAGAACTGCAGCTTAAACAAGTTTGAATTTCATTTGCTATATATATGAAGAGAATGCTCTTACTGAAAAAAGAAATGCATGAGCGCACATTAAAGCAGAGCTTTGATTCTGAACTCTTTATCCTGAACTCTGAACAATGGATACTTATGAATCATTTGTGCTGCATACTGAAGCCTTTTGAACTGGTAACAAGAGAAATCAGTTCTGCTAATGCATCTCTCATCCCAGATCTCTCACTCATCCAGATTTTAAATCTGAAACTTAGAAGAATAAAACCATCTTTTTGGAAGGACCAAGAGTATTTTGGAAAACAGACTGGTCAGAGGCGGGGGGAGTGTCAGGCTGGGGCAATAAGGAGATTGTGTGCCGGTTCTGATTTTCAAGACCAGATGTTTAAAATAAATGTCTAACAAAGGTGGGGAAGAAGCATTACAAAATGGTTTGTACTGTCTCATTTGGGGTCTGTCTGGGCAATATTGTCACACGGTGGTGTAGAGCAAAACTGAATCATGGAGGTCCTAATGATTGCGATGAAATTAAGTAAAATTTTGAATGTGGACACAACACTGGATTACAGTTTAGGAACCTATCCTTTATACTGGCATAAATTTGGTCCTAGTAATGAAAAAAAAGTACCATAAAGGTAGGAATTCTCTCTTAAGGAAAACCAGCCTTACTAGTACTATAAGGTCTTTCTATATAAGCCATCTTTTGTCCTTCTCTACTTCTTACAGTTAACAAAAAGTGATCTTAGTTATGAAGGGAAAGGCTCCTACTTATGAATTTTATACAAGCCAGATGTAGCAAGTTCCACATTTGAGGATATGTTTCACAGAAGAGATCAAACTCAGATTAAAAGAACCAGAAGTGCAGTCTGCAATGACGCTTGGACAGACATGTGCCTCCAACTCCAGGCTTTTGAGAATTCCTTTTAAAAGAGAAAGTGTGCAAAAAAAAGCTACTGAAATTTTGTAAGAGATAAATTGCACAATACCAACCTGATTAAATTTCAAATGCTATCAACTTTTGCTTAGAGTCTACAAGAGAGAGCAGACCTGAATGGAGAGTGCAGCCATTGAAAATGCTTTCCAGGCAGGTCCAGACATGTGACAAATGAATGTCCACGTTAAATGACAATGTCACTAACGACAGAAGCATTGCAAGGTCAAAGGAAGTGCTCAATCAGAGCTCTGCATTTCAGTGCAAAATTCACCCTCAGTATTTAGCAATGATGTCACCAATGGTGACAAAATGCCTGCGGTGTCCCAGGTGCACATACCTGTGCATGGGAGGGGCTGGCATCAGCACACTGCTACATCACAGCTTGTAGGTACCTACTGCACTAGTTAGGTGCTGTGCAAGATGCACTGAGATAAAACCAGGCCCACAGAATAACCCAGTCCCCTCTCCTTGCCATGCAGCCACAGCTTCTCAATAAAACCCATTTCCTCTGGCATTTTCCAGGTAGATGAATGCACCAGGGCTCAGCTACCAAAAGGCATTTGGCAACTCAGAAGGGGAAGGTGGTGGGATGAAGCAGAGATCCCAAAGCAGCCCATGGGGAAACTCAGCAGTATCCAAGGGCATTGTCCAAGGGCCTGTGGTACTGGCACACTGGGGAACTTCAGGGTCTTGCAGCTGCATCACCCCACATGTCCCTTTCCAGCAGTGACCACTGTCTGGTGTCACCACTGCCCATGTCCAAGTGCAGGTGAGCCTCTGCCATAGCTCTCCTCCCACAAAGATGATTTGTGGGCAGGGTGCATTTAATAAATTACTTAAATCTCTACTTCTGGATGCACCTGTAATCCCCAGGGTTTCATCAAATGCTTTTCTTACCCTCTTTATAATTATATACATACTTAAGATTAAACAGTGGTAGAATTTCCTAAGTACGTGCCATAAATACTTTCATATGCCAAACTGAAATCTTCCTCTCTCATGTGTAGTGACCCTCAAATCACACTTCTTTCAGATCACCCAACTGTTACAGCAATAGCAAAAGCAACAGGATGGAAATAGCAAAATTTCAAGCACATGCACACTTTAGGCTATATTCACAAAAAGGAACAACGTCTCCCCTGAAATGCAGCCAGCTCTGGGCTAAAATGAATTTTGATTTAAGAAACAAAACAACTCCCCAGCAATTTTGGAGAAAAGACAAGGTTTGCACAGGGTAGCTTTGCTCATCTAAAGCAAGCAGCAGAGTAATAGGAATGTCTTCCTGCAGAAAGAGCAAGCCTGGAAGCCACCCTACTTGCTAAATAGCACAGCACACTGATTGCTGCCCGTAAAAATGGCCAAAAGAAACTGAAAAGCGTGAATCTGCATTTTCCAGGAAGCTCTGAGTAAGATTTGGATAACCAAGGAGTTTCCCTGTAGATGGGACAACAGCACCAGTGAAGGACGTGGAGAACGAACCCCCAGTGCAGCGATGCAAGTTCTCATTTGCAATGCTAGAGCTGCTTTATATGCTGAGCTCCCATCCTTCAAGAGCAGGTCAATGTTTTAATGTGGATTGGGCACATAAATGCAGATCAATTTATGCATTAAAAAAAATCATCTACATGTGCATTTATTTCAATTTCATTTTAGTGAATCAGGTCCTGATTCAATGCTAACTGAAAACCCTTGAAATAACTGCGAGCTTGCTCATAGCCAATTCTGTGTCACCACTATGAAATTAGTAGTGAAATTAAATGGCTCAACAGTGCTAAGACATTCCCCAACTACTCCAGCAAGCAGTCGCTCACCTCTAAGGTTAACAGGATAAAGGCTGGATAAAGAAACTACTCATTATACCAGCTCTACAAAGAAGCAATTATGAGACTTTATAAAGTGGTTTCAAATATATTTTGCAAACTAGGACTCAGACAAATATTAGTGGCAGCAAATTACAGTACTTAGCAGAATTATCACCAGAAAAGAGACTCTTTTAATCTATGAAAAATATCAACAAAAGATGTAAATATGGACTCCTCGATGGGTGGTATATCTTGAAGAAAATATACATCTAATCTCACAGTGTGTTACCTCCAGTACCTGGAGAGAAGGTTAACAATTCAGAGCTGTTTCCTACAGCTATAGAATATATTTTGATGTAGATTTGTAGATATCACAGACTTTAAATCTATTGTATAATCACAGGGCAAGTGCAAGGAACCTGGGGACATACTTCTCCACAGTAAAGTGCTGGAACACTGGCTTTCATTTTAATCAATGCTATTCCCTGTTTTTAACAAATTATATTTCATTCTGTGGCCTTTAGGTTCTATTTTTCTGCACATAAACAGCAACAGTGCTTTCCCCACCACACGTACAATTTGCAGCTGAATCCTGGCATTACACAAGTGTTTATCTCCACGTGTTCCGGGCAGCTGGGAGAGCACAGAGTCACCCTCACCGAGCTTCAAGCACCAGATAATGGTCTCCAGAGCAGCCCTACTTGGATGCCAGCAGACCTGTTTCTGCTCCGGGTTAAACTGCACATGCCAGCAGGAAGACTGCTGGTGATCCAGGGATTCACAATCCCCGTGCATTCCACTCCTCACAGGCCTGTTCAAATGGGTGAACGAGTGGTGGGAACCAGCACCCTGGGCTGTCAAGAAATTACTGCAGGTTAACACTGGGACAGCAGAGAAAAATTTGCCCATCCTGTCACACACAGTTCGTGTTTAACTACGCTGAATGTCAAGCTGCAATTCAGGAAGTCAAAGATTTCTCCAGCTTTGCCCTCTCCTTGCTCAAAGCATGAAGCACCCCAGTGGAGGCCAGCGCTTGTCCCACACAGCCAACTACTGTCACAGGCAGAAAACTCTCCTGTGGCTCCCTGACATGTCTTTCTCTGCAGTTTTCAGTCCCGCTTTCATTGAAGGAAGAATATGTATGGTTTTAAATATGTTCCATTAAAATCACACACAAAATGTTTTGGACAGGACTCCAGCAGATCTGGGAAGTGACCCTGATCACACACTCCAGCAAAGGAGACACCTTCCAGGGCAGTGGTAATCACTGCCTCCTTCCTCTTCTCATGAGAGACCTCAGTCCTACCCTGAACCCATTCCCAACCACATTTACCTGAAAGCTGTGGTAGCTGCCAGCAGCAAGAATCTGAAACCCTCCGCATTAACTGAACACATCTGAGAAGCAAGTTTTCATGGGATCTTTAACCCTTCCTTGCTCCATTCATGTGCATTTGTGTTTGCCAAGCCCCAAAACATTCAGAGGTCAGGTTTTAGCTTAATTAAGAGACCACAAAAATCCAGACAGTCATCCAAACCTTCTGAGCCCTCGGAGTGTGGGAAAGTAAAGTAAGAAAATCACACGCCAGCAATTTCTCCGAAGATTTCTCATGTTTGGTGTTTTGAACAAGCCTTAAAAATACCAGAACCTTTTCTCTCTCTCACACTGAACTTGAGCTCAACAGAGACCCCACCAAAAACTCAATGCAAAACATCTGAGCTCTGGTGCATTACCACTTGCAGCTGCTTAATTTTCCAGTATCACACAGTTGCTTTTCAGACTCTTCCTCAGGAAATCTGCTGGGGATATCACTTCTACGTATGTTCTGTCACATACCACCTCTTCAGTTTCTTTCTCCAGTTCCTTCACTTTTAAAATCTATCTTCCTAAGTTTGGAAAAGAAATCCTCCCCTTTGTTCCCCAGGTGGGTATAATTCACCCCTTACTTCTCCACATTTGCCATCTGACTCCTGGATGAAACAGCAGAGAGCTGCAGCGTCAGCAGTTCCTAAAGAGACCATCCCTTTCCCTCACTGTTTGGATAATGGTTGCATCATGAGATCAATTAAAAAAAGAAAATGAAAACAAGAATTGATACCCAAGCCTAGGCCCTTGCCCAAGCTGAGGGCACCAACAATTGCAGAGATAATTTAGTGGTGCTCTTCTGCCCTCATTTTGTCCATGTTTATTTATGCATCTTGCCGTTATAAGCATCGTACATTAAAGTCAATAGCCTACCACTGCTTATCAGAAAACAAGTGGAGCCAGACCTGGACTTCTATAAATAAGATTTACTCTATTGGCTAAATAATGACATCTAAACTGGTCTGATTTAACTGACTATGGCAGTTCTTAGAGCAAAATTTAATTACACTTTGTACTTATTACAGTTCCTTTGTGTGCCTCTTGCTTCCCAGCAATTTTGAAATATAGACTTAAGTCTGCTGTACAATACATCTCCATACCTACAGTGACATGTGCTAACAGATGGCACCACGAGCACAGAGCAGCAGATCAGCATGAGTTGTCAGTTTTGGTGGCCATGTTTTCCCTTAAGTTATCTCAGCCCAACAAAAAATGGCATGAAATAATCACTGCCCATTTCCCGCGGGCTGAGAAGAGCATGACTCAGCAGCAGCGCTTTTTATAACATCCAGACACTTGACTTTCTAGAAACGCTTTTATATTTATGGAGTGCATTTGTTATGGAAGTCTGCTAAGTAACGGATGCTCAGGGATGATGCTGCTCAACCGTAAATGCAGCAGGAGCTCCGACATCTCAGGGCCTTGGGTGGGCTGGGCAGCGCTCAGGGGGAGGCGAGTGACGCGTGTTTGTGTTTGTCGGGTAATATTGCTCTGTAAAATTATATTAGATGTGCATTAGGGGCTGTAACAGAAGACAGGAAGAGTAAAGGATACACATAAGCAGGAAGGAGAAGCACACTCAGGGGCACTGGAGAACACTCACATGGTTCTGCCTCCCCATCGCTCTGCGCCATGGGGAGCTGCCAGCACCCTCCTCATCCACTCACACCACCAGCCATGGGGCACAAAACTGGGAAGGAGCCACGAGGTTTGGTTTCACATGCACTTTATCCCATTCAGAAAAAAATTTAGGACTAGCCCAAGGTGGGGTTCAACACCAATGTTAAAAAAACCCACACCATAGTGAAGGTGCCAGCATATAGTACTAACACGACTCAAAAATGGGATGCCCTAAACCTCCTCTTCCCCCCAAGCTCCCAAACTTCAGAGCCCTTTAGCACCTATTCTGCATGTTGTATCATTCTCTGATTACATTTGCTGAATTCACGCTCCAACCACATTAATGGCCCAGCTTTGCAATGCCTGTGAACAGCCTCAGAGCTGGGAGCGATGGAGCTGCTGTGGCCTCAGCACAGCCAGGTGTAACACCCCGACACCGGCCCAATTTCAACTCTGGGTTGATTGAAGAGCATCGTGGGAAATGTAGTCCTTGATGATGAAGAAGACTCCTCTTCTTCCCTCTCCCTGTTCCCAGCCACATATTCCTCTGGGATCCTTGGACCAGCGATGTCAGGTTGACAGAGTCCAGGCTCAGTTGGCGCATGCCCAGGAAGAAACTTCTTTCTTCACAGCCTTCCAGGACACAACAGTCTCCTGCCATTTTGGACCTTAATCTGAGGAAAACCCACCGAGGCTGAATTTAGCTACAATTAAATGTCAGTTTAATTAATGTAGGCTTTTCTGATGCCTTCTGTTTTAGCTTCTATGACTGCCCAACCACTGATTATTTATTCATTTTGAAGGATTCATTGTTCTTCCATTGATGCCTGAAATCAAGATCTCAAAGCAACATCCTCCAAATCCTTTATGGGGGAAATCTGTATTTTTAAAAATCATTGGTGAAACATTCTTAGTTTGTGTGTTTGCATATAAAGAACCACTTATATGCAGCTCTAAATATGACTACGTGGACTACAGACAGTTCAGAGGATAGGATGTTACTAGGCAGATAAGAATTTCAGATGCAAACTTGAAAGTATAATTGGCATGTGAGCAGGTAGCAGAAAACCATGTAGAATATATTTCTGAAGATCTACACTTCCACCACTTCTCTGCAGTGGAAACGCATCAGCACACGATTTTTACCATCAAAGCCCGCGATGTTGTAACCTACTGCAGAATTGTGGCCTTAGGGTTCAGTAAATTACTGTAAAATAATTTTAAATGTTTGCTGTTTTCTTTCAAAATGAAAAATACAGAATGAAAACCTCAAAAAACATCACAGAGAAATAACTGGTTTGGTTATATTACTGCATGAGTGTGGAAATGCTTTTAAAGCCTCTCTGCTGCTGGATGGGTGCTCGGGGTGCTTTGGGGTCCTGGTCCTGCCATCAGACCAGGTGTAGCAGAGCTCCCCAGCTCCACCACGCTGTCCTGGCCACCTCGTAGTTGGAGGGTCTATGCCTCAGGCACTCTTAAAAGAATATGCGTGACTTACATGCTGCATCCAACAGCAAAATTTTTCAATCAAGGCCAAGAAGAAGAAAAATTGTACAGGAAGATGGGTCTAGTTTTAATTACAGCAGCACAAACACAACCCTGACAAACCCCTGCAGAATAGACACCTCTTAGCATTTCCCTCTCAGAACCACAGCAAAAAACACATGAAAGGTCATATACAAGATAGGATTTGACACAATAAGATTTCGCTCCCATGTTAATGCACCTCAGATCAAGCCTGCAAAAGTGAAATAATAAATTTAGGAAAACAAGCAAAATGACCCTACTGGTTGGTTGGTTTTCTAGATACCATCTACATATTTTAGAAACGTACAACCTTCTAATAGAAATGAATAAACTACTCAACCATAAAGTTGCTATAGAAGATATGCTTGTTCTGATTGGAAAGGGCATCTGCTATCTGCAATATTGATAATACTTTTCAAATTTCATCTGCTTTTGTTTGCATTCTGTGTCGTCTGTTTAAACACACTGGGAATAATAATGAATCCCAGCATTATCTCCACTTTTTCAAGGCCGAACATATAACTTTATCACAAAAATAATTAAAATTCTTTGGCACTCTTGTATCTTTTCCATTAAACGTTATCAAGCAGTGACAATAAACTAACATCAGTCCAAGGCTGCCCATATGCTGCTTTTAAAAAGAATGTATTTGTCCCAGGGTGAGAGACATGAATTTTGTGTTTACAGGGTCAAACAATTCCAAAGTTTTTTACAGTGTAAGGACTAAAAAATCTGTGCGTGCACACACACATGCAAATGCACAAACACAGAGCTGAGGATATTGGGTTCAGAGGGAACACCTACAAACTGTTTTGTTAAAACTTCCGTTCACAGGCAAATCTTAGCAGCTTAATAATTTGGAGAACTAAAGACATAAATATTTTGCATGCTTGTACAACACAGTCAATCCAATAAATGATGCTCTGAAACATTCTTGGATGTCATATGCAGTTAATCTCAGATGTAGCAGTGATTTTTTTTCCTGAAGTGAATTTCATATATAGAGCTATATATTATCTCCTACACATAGGAATAATGTTACAGCTTTATTTTGAAAATCAATAATATTTTGAAATTAACAATATTAAATTCTATCGTCCTTTTTTAAATCCCTTTTCCTTTGTTATCCAAGATAAAGAAAAATAAAGCATGTTTTCTGATAATCTTTGCTTAATATTGATTAATACTCATTAGTTATTTAACAAAGAAGCCACCAACACTTCATTTTTCACACACCTCTAATTATTTGCCAGTGAAAACCAGTGTAGGTTTTAGAATACATTGCTACAATATCTAACTCCAAAGTCTTTATGATTTTTATAATCTGTGCTAACTTCTGCTTAAAATGTAGTAAAGCAATGATGTTGATCTCATTTCAATAGCACATACACAGTATTGCATAGTAATGCACTGGCTTTTATAAGCCAGGAAACAGTACCAACTCACTAAACAGATCCATCAGGATAATTGAAGAACTCATTTCAGGAGAACTCCCATATGAAGGCAGAAATGTTAGAAGATGTTAAATTTTCTTTTTGTGTATTGTTGGCTCGCTTGATAAGCAGAAGCAAGTTTATACAGCTCTGCAGCTAGTGTAGAATGCTTAAGCAAGAAATCCATAACTTTTAATATGATGAGATTGTCCTGCTAGGAGAGATGGATTTTTTCCAATATCACTGCTAACAAACAAGTAGAGTTTCCTGTATCAGCACATTTCTGTTTCTACTCTGCAGCACACATGTGCTTCATTTAGAAACAATACATGGCTCAACATTTTTGGCATATTAAAAATGAGACGAGTACGTTGGACTAGCTGATGGACAGGTATCCTAACAGGTTTCTTTAGAGAACGAGTACAAAATCTTATGCAGATAGACACACGAACAAGGTTGAGAAAACAGGGAGGGGGGAAGTGTGAAGTTATTTGTGTTAACTTCCCTTCTAGGATTTAGTGGCAGTGTTACT
>VYZR01083041.1:0-14842 GCA_013400675.1 Oxylabes madagascariensis
TACATTTCCATGAGGGAATTATTGACCAGGGAGATTTTTCCCACCTCAAGGATCCCTTGGCATCATCATCATCATCCCATGATGGTGCCAAGGGACGCCTGAGGTGGGAAAATCTCCCTGCTCGATAATTCCGGGGATTTTATCCTGCCCAGGTTAAAGCTCTTCTCATGGGGAGCAGGGAATTGATGCATCTCTGTAATTTTATTAGAAATTGGTGTGAGAACTGATAATTAATGCACCTTTAATTATAAAGCCATAATTTGAGGTTTATTGAAGTTTTTTGGAAGTTTCCTGTGGATTTTGAAGGAATAAGTTTGTCTTGGGACTTCCAGTTTCTTTAATTTTTAGCCACTTCCTACATCCGCACCCATGAACGTTACAGCAAGAGAAGAAATAAAGAAATCTGGGATTTCTGCAGAATTCCTGCTTGAATCCTAGGGATTGGTTTCTAATCCCTGTATCCTGTTGTTGCTGATGCCGTGGGATTGGGAAAAACCCTGGCAGGTGACAGAGGCACGAGCGTGGCCCTGCTTTTGGCAGCTTTTCTCCTCAATTATCACCGCTCCTGTGTGGTTTGTGATTAAATCCTCAACTCTTAAAAGAGATCATTCTCCTTGTGGATATACTGAATATCCCAGGAATGCTGAATATCCTCGAGGTGCTCCTTGTGGATTGTGGAAGAGAGGTAGGGAAGGATTAAACCTTTGGGAACAGCCCATGATGACAACTCCTCTTCCTTTGCAATTCCTTGGACACAGCATCCATATTTTCCTTAAATTGCTGTGTAAAGGCTTGGTAGGAATTTTTTTCAGTGGGAATTTGCAGCTTTGGGGTAAAAATTAAATTTTAAAAAATGAGGAGGATCTGACTCATTAGCGCTGTGTGTGTTCATTAGGAAGTGAAGGAGAAATTCTGGTTTATTTTTCTGCTTTTTTGTAACTCCTTTTCCACAGTTCCCACTCTTAGCCAGGGAATATTTCAATATTTCATATTTTAGGGAGCAGCTCAGGACTCTCTGGTAGCTGGAGAGCAAAAAAGCTGAAGGTAAATGTCACGTCTGGGAGTTCACCTTTCCTTTGTTCATTTATTGCCTGGAGCCTTGGAATTCTGCAGGAATTGTTCCCAACCTTTGCTTTTCCTGCTTTCACTCAGCATTTCAGTAATGGACTCAGATCCTACATCATTTGATGTTGTTCCTTTCGAGTTTCAATGGTTTTCATTGTTATTTCCTGTCCAACTTTGGAATCTGGACCTGTCATTCCTAATAGGAGTATCCGAATTTAATGGGAACGTGAGGAGGGGAATCACAATCCCACAAATCTGTTTTATCTTTCGTTACCTGAGAGGGATGTTTGGTTTTTATTTCTAATTAGAAAGAAGTATAAGATGATGGCTTTTAAATAAAAATACTGTATTTTGTGTTGAGAATATGATAAAATCTATGGAAAATGCTCTTGAATTCCAGATGCCTGGAATGATGCAGTCGGTGATGCCAGGGATGATGATGTCCCACATGTCCCAGGCTGCCATGCAGCCCACGGTTCCTGTGAGTTTCATTTCTTTTTTTTTTCAGTTTCTAAAAGCTCTTTTTAGCAGTTGCTGTTGTTCACTCTTTGCTTTCTTTAATTAGAAAATAAGAATTGAAATTTTAAATGTATTTTTCATTGCGATGGAGTTTTATGTGGGTCTTGAATGATTAAAAATAAGATTTTTGTGATTTTCATCAGTCTTTAAACTCCTTTTAGTTTTCCTTTCATTCCTTATCCTTCACTTCCTGGAGTTTGGCCGGCAGGAATCGCCGTGACCTTGGATTGTTAAATTATCTGACCAAGAGATTCTTCTGTCTTAAACTGTAATTGTTTAAAGAGTTTTAATTCAATATTAAAGAGATATGAATCCATTAGAAAGAGATTTTTTTTTAAATTGAAATTTCCTGAAATTCAGTTGAGTATAAAAATTGCTGGAATTCCTCAAGGAATGAGGAATTCTTTGGGTGGAGATGGAGAGGGAAAAGTTAAAATACAGGTGAAATTTCTGAGGGAAAAAATTTAAATCCAATCCTGTCTTAAGAAATAAATTTAATCCAAGCCTAAGAGATTCACTTAAAACCAGTTCCAGCCATTTCAATTTAGAAATAGTTTATTTTGTTTGTTTCCATGCACTTTTAAATCCCTAAATTCCTCTGGAATTTCCTGTAGTGCTGAGCACCAACCTTTGCTCTGCTGATTAGAAGCAGTGAAATTCCTAAAAATCAGTATTTTGGTCAGATTAATGCTCTTAAAATACATGAAAAATTCCTAAAAATCAGTATTTTGGTCAGATTAATGCTCTTAAAATACATGAAAAATTCCTAAAAATTACTATTTTGGTCAGATTAATGCTCTTAAAATACATGCAAAATTCCTAAAAATTACTATTTTGGTCAAATTAAAGCTCTTAAAATACACAGGAGAATCCTGAGAGTTTCCTGGTTTATTCTTGTTGGATAATTTCAAGTCAAATTGATCCAATGTGATTTATTTTCACTTTTCGACCAGTTTTTCTGTTTTCCTGAGGAATATTTGAAGGTTGTATCTGAGAACTGTAAATAAACCTTAGCAAAGCTAAATCCACAAGGAAAAAAATGGGAAAACATGGAATTTTGTTGATTTTTCTTTCCTTAATTGGAAGGAATTTCAAGAGGGAAGAGCTCCAGGAATGCAACTTTAATATATCCAAAGCCTTTTGCCACATAATTATCCCACCTAATGATGTTCCTAATTGCTTATTTAAGGAGAAGGAATAATTAAGAAGGAAGCGGGAATGCTTATTTAAGGAATTAGAACCTTTTGTGGCTGAAAGGCCTTGTTTGGATAATGAATATTGGATTTTTTAGGATTTAATTTCTCAGTAATTAATTATTTAAATGTAATTATTTAAGTGTTTAATTGTTTTGATTTAATTATTTTTACAGCCAGGAGTGAACAGCATGGATGCACAAGTAGGTGAGTAAACAACTTGATATAATTTCAAAATATTGAACCAAAATCAGCTGAAACATTAAAAACTTCCACTTTTCCCTAAAATGCAATGCAGCATTTCATTCCTGGAGCCTCCATTGGTGCCCAGGACATTTTTTTCCTTGCCCACATTGAGGAATTTTTAGAAAAATGAAGCAACCAAACTTTCATTAATTTTAAATTATTTATTTTGCAGGTGTGACCCCTCCTGGAACTCAGGTATGTGGAAAGCACAATTCCAGAAGGTTGGAATTCCAGTGTGGTGTGGGGCAAACTTGGTTTTAGGGATTTAAAAGAAAACCTTCATACTATTTTTTCCTCCCCTCCTTTTTCCCCTCTCCCCTCTTTTCCCTTGCTTTTTTCCAAGTTTTTGGTTGTTCCTTGAAATCTGCGGGCCTTGTCCCAACTTAATTATTAAATATCAATGATGTCCATGTTATTTCCACGAGATTTCTATCCTGTGCCATTGGATTGTCAAGAAATCCAGTTTTCCTTGGCCATACCCAATCACTGATCCACAGTCCTGACTCCAGGGAATTCATAGGAAAAACAGCCATGGAAAGCAGCAGGAAATGTGGTGTGAGTGAAGCCAGAATCTTCCTGAAGCAAATTTTCCTCAAGTTTTGGAAACTCTGACTTGGAGTTGTTGTAGTCTGACCCCTTCAATTCCACTTTCTGGTGGGAATTGGGCCCTTTGGAATGTGGAATTGAACAGCTCCACTCCCAAAGAAGGAGTTCTTTGGGAAAAACACTGGCTTAAGGCGTGATTTTGGCTCCCTGCCTTTTCCTGTGCTGCTGAACCTCTTGGAAAATTCAGGATATTTGGGTGAAAGCCGCCAGTTAATGCGGATTTTGCAAGCCCTGTTTTGTCTCCTCCGCAGACAACGCATCCCGTGGTCTCCACAGTCCAGCAAAGCTCCACCACCACCAGCTCTGCCAGCGAGGACCACTCCAAGCAGGTTTGTATCCCGCTGTTTTTGTGCAGTTTGATCCCATTTTTTTTTAAAACATTATTAATTTGGCTTGGTATTTTCCCAGAAATCCACGTGGACAGAGCACAAATCCCCGGATGGAAGAACTTACTACTACAACACCGAGACCAAGCAGTCCACGTGGGAGAAGCCAGATGACCTCAAAACCCCTGCTGAGGTAACCAAATCCCAAATTATTTCTGGGATTTTGTGGGAGCACAAGGATTTCCAAGCCTAACACCTGCAGCAGGGAGAATTCTGCAGGAAGTAATGGGAGCAAACTCTTCCAGTAAGAATTGTGAAATATTTGGGTTGTTCTCCGTGTGTTGGGAGAACCTGAGGGTGCAAAGTGGCCAAAATTCTTCTATTTTCCTCATTTTTAGATAAGTTTTTTAAATGAAAATGTGTCTTCTTTATTATTATTTAGAGAAGTAATAGAGAAATAATTTAAAGAAGAATTTATAGAAGAAAAAAATTCTAAAAATCACTATTTTGGTGAAATTAATGCTCTTAAAATGCACAACAAATTCCTGAGAATTCCCCTGGTTTATTCCTGTTGGATAGTATCAAATCAAATTGATCCAATGTGATTTATTTTCAGTTTTTGACCATTTTTTCTATTTTCCTGAGGAATATTTGAAGTTTGTAGCTGGGAACTCAAAATAAACCTTAAGCAAAGCCAAATCCACAAGGAAAAAATGGGAAAACATGGAATTCTCTTGATTTTTTTCCTTAATTGGAAGGAATTTCAAGAGGGAAGTGCTCCAGGAATGCAACTTTAATGCACCCAAAGCCTTTTGCCACATAATTATCCCACCTAATGATGTTCCTAGTTGCTTATTTAAGGAGCAGGAATAATTAAGAGGGAAGCAGGAATCCTTATTTAAGGAATTACTAAAGGAGATTTCCTTGGAAAATCTTTGTTTTCTCTCCCTCAGCAATTGTTGTCCAAGTGTCCCTGGAAGGAGTATAAATCAGACTCTGGGAAGCCTTATTATTACAATTCCCAAACAAAGGAATCCCGCTGGGCAAAACCCAAAGAGCTGGAGGATCTTGAAGGTAAAAGGGTGCTGGACTTGTATTTTTTTAAATACATTTTAATTAACTACATTATTTATTGAAATAGTGACAAAATCAGCTGGAGGAAAAGAATAAGTGTAAAAAAAACAGGCAGCAGTAATTTAAATAGTTCCTTTCTTAAAATTCTGTTTAATAATCCTGACTTTCTTTCTGAGTTTTTTAACTATTTTTTTTACAAAATAAAAGAATTATTTTAAAGCAAAAACTCAGTTTTATATTCCCCAGTCTTGCCGTAGTGACGTTTCTAAACTTTGTTTTAATCTTGATTGATTTCGGTCTTTGATGGTCACAAACATTAAATTTCTTAATAGTAACATAAATATTTAAAACTTTGTTTTTATTAAATCAAGAATAAGCTGAACTCCTTGTGTATATGAACTATTTTAAAGCTATGTTTTAATTGTTCTTCTCCTTTTTTCCTCTAGCAATGATTAAAGCTGAAGAAAACAGGTACGTTTTTTATATTATGCTAATTTTTTCCTGACGGCCTTCAAACTTTTCCTGAAGGCCTTTAAACCTTTCCTGGGGATCTTCAAACCTTTCCTGAGGAAGTTTAAACCTTTTTCCTGAGGGTCTTCAAATCTTTCCTGGGTTCCTTCAAACCCTTTTATCCTGAGGGCCTTCAAATCATTCCTGGGAGCATTCAGCCCTTTTTCCTGAGGTTCTTCAAACCCTTTTTCCTGAGCGTCTTTCAGTCCTTTGTCCTGGGAGCCTTCAAACGTTTTTTTCGTGGGGATCTTCAATCCTTTTTTTCCTGGAGGTCTTGAAGCCCTTTTTCCTGAGCCTCTTCAAACCCTTTTTCCTGGGAGCCTTCAAACCTTTTTCCTGAGGGTCTTACAAACCCTTTTTCCTGAGAGTCGTCAAACCTCTTCTAGGATCCTTCAAACCCCTTTTTCCTGAGGGCCTTCAAACCCTATTTTCTGAAGATCTTCAACCCTTTTTTCTGAGGATCTTCAGCCCTTTTTTTCCTGAGGGCCTTTCAACCCTTTTTCTTGGGAGTCTTCAACCCTTTCCTGGGAGCCTTCAGCTCTTTTTCCTGAGGGTCTTACAAACACTTTTTTCCTGAGGGTGTTCAAACCTTTCCTAGGATCCTTCAAACCCTTTTTTCCTGAGGACCTTTCAACCCTTTTTTCCTGAGGGCTCTTCCAACCTTTCCTGGGAGCCTTCATCCCTTTTTCCTGAGGGTCCTCAACCCTTTCCTGGGAGCCTTCAACCCTTTTTCCTGAGGGTCTTCCACCCTTTCCTGGGAGCCTTCAGCCCTTTTTCCTGAGGGTCTTCCACCCTTTCCTGGGAGCCTTCAGCCCTTTTTCCTGAGTGTCTTACAAACACTTTTTTCCTGAGAGTCTTCAGACCTTTCCTAGGATCCTTCAAACCCTTTTCTCCTGAGGGCTTTTCACCCTTTCCTGGGAGCCTTCAGCCCTTCTCCTGAGGGTGTTCGAGCCCTTCCTAGGGTCCTTCAAACCCTTTTTCCCGAGGGCCTGTAAACCTTTTCCAAGCTTTACCTCACCCTAAACCCCTCACTCCCCACCTGTATCACCCCTTTCAGCCTCCCCTTTGCCCTAAATCCCCTACATCCCTGCCTGCAGTGACTGTTGCCGTTTTTATCCCCAGCACGAAGCCGGAGGACGCGGCCGCCGCCGCCTCGGCCCCGGCCGCCNTTGGAGCAGCCTGGGATGGTGGAAGGTGTCCCTGCCCATGGCAGGAATGATCCTTAATGTTCCTTCCCACCCAACCCATTCCATGATTCCCATCCCAAACACCAACATCTTCCCACAAACCTGTGGCACACTTACAGCAAATTCTTCAAGGAAATGAATAATTTACCATCAGACAAGAGGGAATGGCTTTAAGATGGCAGGAAGCCAACTTAGATCAGGGATTGGGAAAAAGAAATGGTTTCCTGGGAAGGTGATGAGGCTCTGGCACAGGTTTCCCAGGAAAGCTGTGGCTGCCCCTGGATCCCTGGAATTGTCCAAGGCCAGGTTGGAGCACCCTGGGATAGTGGAAGGTGTCCCTGTCCATGGAACCTGGTGGGCTTTAATGTCCCTTCGCATCCAACCCATTCCATGATTCCATGATAATTTATGAAGCCTCATGGCTTTGCTGCAGTTTTTCATTTCCCAGCAGCATCAGTGACAGGACCATTCCATGAATTTTCCAGCATCTGTAAGAATTTCCCAGGGTGCCATTAAACACTTCCCTATTTATGCTCCTTTACCATGGATCTGTGCCATTGGCTATCACTGGAAGAAAGTAAAACACTGAAGGGATTTTTATCTGTTCCAGCTATAATTTCTTCTTTTTTAAATAGTGAAAAATCTATTATGTGAAAAATTATAACCTAGGATTTTTATCATTCAAAAAAAAAAAAAGAAATGCTGTGGGGGATTTTAGACAGCAGGACGTAATTAAGGAGAAGAGGCCCATTTTCAGGCACTTCACTTTATATTTTTATATAAAATATTGATATTCCTGCTGAATTTCAACGTTATATATTTAGGATTAATTTCTAGATAACTTCAGCAGGCAGCCAATTGCAGGAAGGAAATATTTTGCCTCAGTAATTTACTTTTTTTGATCTTTTTTTCATCAGTTGTGGTTCTGTAAGAAAAAGCCTTGTGTGAATTATTAGAATTATTTTTTTACTTTGAGTTGCTATTTAAAAAACTCAATTTGTGGTGGGTTTTGACTCTTCAGTGCCTCTAACTTAGAAAAAAAGGCTGAAATAATAAAATTCTTTTTACTTTAGTGCCACTGCAAAGAAGGAGGATGAGGATGCCCAACCAGTTAAGAAAACCTACACGTGGAACACAAAGGAAGAGGCCAAACAAGCATTTAAAGAACTGTTAAAAGAAAAGGTATTTGGGCCAATTATTAATACTTTATTGACCAATTATTAATGTTCTATTGAAGCACAAAAACCTGGGTTTATTTCTGTTTTATTTCCCAAGTTTTACTTGATTTTTTGGGGGAAGAATTCCTCACTCTTGAGGAAATCAAGGAAAATAACATTGCAGTGAAGTGTTGTTTGAGCTTAAAAATAAAATGTTCTCTTTTTTTTTTCTTTTCCCCATGGCTGTTTTTAAGGAATTATTCCTTGTTGGATGTTAATCCCAGGTCTGATTAATGCATAATTCCTCTTTTCACAGCGGGTTCCATCCAATGCCTCCTGGGAGCAGGCCATGAAAATGATCATTAATGACCCCAGATACAGGTACTGAGTTCTTTAATTCCACACAAACCTTTTTTTAGGGAATTTACTTCCCAACAATCCAAAGTTCTGTCAGCAACAGATATTCCTGCATTCAGGAATTTTCTTCCTTTCCTCCATAAGGAAATGCTTCCAACAGCTTAATTTTCATTGGGAAAAAGTGTGGAAGTTGGTATTTCATGCTGATATGGGGATTAAAATGTTCAGATTAATTTTATCTCAAATCTGGATAATTCAGACCTGTGTCCTTTTGCTTTCTGGTTTTGATTTTCTTATTTATTTTTTATTCTTTCTTCTTTGTCTTTCTGATTTTCCTTTTTTTTTTCTTTTTCCAATTTTCCTTTTACGATTTTTCTGATTTTCTTTGTCTTCTCTTCCTGTTTTCTTTTTTTATTTATAAATAACATTGTTCCTTCCTTTTCTTTCCTGGGAAGTGCTTTGGCAAAACTGAGTGAAAAAAAGCAGGCCTTTAACGCTTACAAAGTTCAGACAGAGAAGGAGGAGAAGGAAGAAGCCAGATCCAAGTACAAGGAAGCCAAGGAATCCTTCCAGCGTTTCCTGGAAAACCATGAGAAGATGACTTCCACCACCAGATACAAGTAAGAGACTTGGGACAGGAATCTGAGATAAAAACCCTGATTGGATGCACTGCTTGGAGTGGCATCAACTTCCATTTTTAGCTTTTTTCCTTCCTTTATAAAAATTAAAAAGATGTCACAAAAAAAGGAAACTTCCCAAGAGGGAAGATCAAGGAGAATTGCTCTAAAAGCGTTCCTGCTTGGAACAGAGATCTCCCTGAAGTTCTGGGGAATTGATGGATAATTTAGTCACCAATAAATAAATAAAGAGTTGTGTGGTTTTAATGTGTTTTGCCCAGAAAAGCTGAACAGATGTTTGGGGAGATGGAAGTGTGGAATGCCATATCCGAGCGGGACCGGCTGGAGATTTATGAGGATGTTCTGTTTTTCCTGTCCAAGAAGGAAAAGGTAAATTCTCTTCAAATCCAGCCAACATCTCCTCACTTCTTCCTAGAACACCTCAAACCTGTGGTTGGGGCTCTATGGCAGATGAGCAGCAGCTTTTAGGGAAGGTTTTTGGGTTTACTGGGATTTATTCCTGCTGATTTTACCATGTGTTGTATTTTTGGGGGATTTTAATCAATCACATGATGGATTTTGTTCTAAATCAGTGAAATAATAATGAGGTGGAAAAATTGTGTTGTTTTGTGTCCAAGGCCAGGGTGGATGGGGTTGGAGCAACCTGATCCCTGTCCAGGGCGGGAGATTGGAATGGGATGAGCTTTAAGGACCCTTCCAACCCAAACCACTCTAGAATTCCGTGATTTTCTATAAATTAAAGATTAAATTCATATTTTTCTTGGGCAACACACTGGATATCTTCCATTCCTATCCAAACCACCTCAAACTGAGCCCAAAAAAAAAAACTTTTCCCCTCAGGAACAAGCCAAGCAGCTGCGGAAGAGGAACTGGGAAGCTCTGAAGAACATCCTGGATAACATGGCCAACGTCACCTACTGCACCACCTGGTCGGAGGCCCAGCAGTACCTCATGGACAACCCCACCTTTGCCGAGGACGAGGAGCTCCAGAGTACGTCCATGGGCTCTGGAATTCTTTGGGAAGGAGGATTCTTCCTCAGTTGGAAGGACTAACCTGATTTTTTCCCCCCCTTCTCCCTGTGTTCTTGCTAGACATGGACAAGGAGGATGCCCTGATCTGTTTTGAGGAACACATCAGGGCCTTGGAAAAAGAGGAGGAGGAAGAGAAGCAGAAAAGTTTGCTGAGGGAAAGGAGGAGGCAGCGTAAAAACAGGGAATCTTTCCAGGTTGGTGGAATTTGCGGTTTGGTCTTAAAAATGTGGAATATCTTGGGATAGTCCATGTGGAGTTTTTTTTTTTATTTCTGAGGGTTGGTTACAGGAGGTGTTTAAAGCCTCGGTTGTTGGGTTGTGGCATTTTCTCTACTGTGTTACATCAGAAAGCTGGAAAAGTTGGGAAAAATCAGAGGAAATAGGCCTGGATGGGAAGGAGATGCAGCTGGAACATTGTAGGTGGTAGACAAAAGCAGGAAGAACAACACAAAAAGTGATTTTCAATCCTGTTGGAACACAAATGGAATTCCAGTTACCAAGCCAATCCACCCCAGCTGGTACCAAGGAGAAGCTTGAGGAATGGCTCCAAATTCCCCTTTCCCTTGTTTTTTCCAGCTGTTCCTGGACGAGCTGCACGAGCACGGGCAGTTACATTCCATGTCCTCCTGGATGGAATTGTACCCAGCCATCAGCTCCGACATCAGATTCACCAGCATGCTGGGCCAGCCTGGTAAGGAAGGGAAATCCCGGGATTTGGGGCAGGCCAGAGCAATTATTCCTATTTTTTAACCCCTAAAAATGCAGCTCTTGGGTTAAACCTGACCTGTGTGGCTTAACTAAACCCTCCCTTAGGCTCAACGGCACTTGACCTCTTCAAGTTCTATGTGGAGGATTTGAAAGCTCGTTACCACGATGAGAAGAAGATAATTAAAGACATCCTAAAGGTGAGGATTACCTGGCTCCTCCTTGAATTCCACATTTCCCATCCGAGGGAGCTGGGATTTCCTTGGAACTGTGGGAATTCCTGATTTCCCTGATGCCAAAGGGGCTGTTTTTTCCAGGATAAAGGATTTGTGGTGGAAGTGAACACTTCCTTTGAGGATTTCGTCACTGTCATCAGCTCCACTAAAAGAGCCACCACGTTGGATGCAGGGAATATCAAGCTGGCTTTCAACAGTGTAAGTATTAATTAATAAATTCATTCATTAATAAATTCATTCATTAATCGGGATAGCTGGATAATTAGGATGGGAAATCCCTTCTCCTAACAGGAATTAGGGTTTATTTTCTAACTAATTCCATAACATTTGAGGAATACTCTGTTATTTAGAGTTCCTTCACTGATTTCAGTTGCCAAACTAAAAATAAACCTTAATCCTAGCAGTCAACATTCCCAAACTTGAGGAATTCTGGGGTAGGAATTCAGTGACGCTCTCCTGTTTGTACATAAGATTTCTCCTGGTTTGTGTGGTTCTGTAATTTTGCATCATTGGATTTTCAGCAACAGCAATTCCATGCTTGGAAAAGAAATAATAGATTAATTTTTGATGAAATAGTTTAATATAAAAATTTTGATTTCTTCATTAAGTACAGGAAAAGTAATGAACTTCCTCGTCCTTTGCAAGTGACTCAGACACAGTTCTGAGGGTGAACTGTCCATGGATCCCAATAAACTGAATTCTTTTCCTTCCTTTTGTTCCCGCAGCTGCTGGAAAAGGCGGAAGCACGGGAACGGGAGCGGGAGAAGGAGGAGGCACGGAAGATGAAGAGGAAGGAATCAGCCTTCAAGAGCATGTTGAAACAAGCCACCCCTCCCATCGAGCTGGATGCAGTCTGGGAGGATGTAAGGATGAGAATTCCTTGGGAAAAAATTCCCAAATTCCCAAACAGGCCCCTGCTAATCCCTAAAAAACCCCGCGTTCGCCAAAGTCTTCCTGGTTCTGCTGATGGGACTTCAAAATCCCAACAAATCCTGTGGTTTCTTCAGGGAAATCTGGAGTTGGATGGGAAAAGCTTCATCCTGATAGTTTTGAAATGAAAAAATCCTAAAAGAAATTGAAAAAACTTCTAAAAATGACCCCCTAAAAAATCCCACAACCCCCCCCAGAGTTAATTGAAATTATTTAAAAGTTGAAACTTTGTCCTGGATACAATACCCTGGAAAAAACCTTTCCAAGGATAATCTGCATAAATATTTGGGGGTTTTTTTAAGCTTAAATGGTGTGCAGGAAAAACAGTGGGATTCTCCATGTTTCCATGCGTTACAACTTCCCTGAACACTGGAAATTTGGGATCTGCTTGGAAATCTGGGATTAAAAGAATTCAGCCTTGTGCCAGTTCAGGGGCTTTTTCAACTGGTGAAAATAAATCTATTTTATTATTAGTAGTAGTATTTTTTAAAATTATTATATTTTTTCATTTTTCCTGTTTTTTTTCTTATTTTTCTTATCTCTTTCTATTTTTAAGTTTTATTATTATTTGTATTATTTCTTCATATTTCTGTTATTTCTTATTGCCATTATCAATGCTATATTATGTTTTATTATTTTCTTCTGTTTATTCTATCCTAATATTTTAAAAAATCTATAATTTAATTATTTTGAATATCATTAATAGAATTAATTTTCCTGACAGATTAGAGACAGATTTGTGAAGGAACCAGCATTCGAAGACATCACTCTGGAATCTGAAAGGAAAAGAATATTTAAGGATTTCCTTCATGTACTTGAGGTAATTATTCCTTTATTTTTGAAATCATTGGACAACAGACAAGAAAAATTCCTTCTAAATTGGATGGGAAGGGGAAGGATTGAATGGAAATTTTTTCCATAAAGTGACAACAGGAGATGAATTTGATTTTTCACCTTTCCCACTTGGGGGTTTTGTTCCATTTCCTGCAGTTTGGAAGAACTTGAACTGAAATTTTGACTTCTAATTCTGTAATTTCCAATTAGGCAGAGCAAGGAGTGGCTTTAAGCCAGGCTTAACTTGGATCCAGGGAGCAGATCCATGGGAATCCAGGCGTTTTTCCTTGCTCCTGGCTGCCTTTATTGCAGCTCCAGCATGGCAGCAGTGCCCATTTTTGGATATTTTGACATTAAATGCTGTTTGTGGAGTTCTTAATCTTTCCCACGTTTTGTGGATGAGGAAAAATATCCCATCAGGTTTTTGGGATGTCCTGTGGGCAGTGATGAGATGGTGCTGCAATCAAGTGGTGATTTTATGGAGTTTTGAACCTTTCCCAACTTTTGTGGATGAGGAAAAATATCCCATCAGGTTTTTGGGATGTCCTGTGGGCAGTGATGAGATGGTGCTGCAATCAAGTGGTGATTTTATGGAGTTTTGAACCTTTCCCAACTTTTGTGGATGAGGAAAAACATCCCATCAGTTCTTTGGGATGTCCTGTAGGAGCTGATGAGGTTTTACTGCCCCGTGCGTGGAATTGTCCAAGGCCAGCTTGGAGCACCCTGCTCCAGGGAAGTTGTCCTTACCCATGGTGGAACAAGCTGGGATTTTAGGGCTTTTCCAAGCCTAATCCCTGCTGGAATTCCGAGCTCTCCCCTCCTTGCCTTGCCCACAGCACGAGTGTCAACACCACCACTCCAAGACCAAGAAACATTCGAAGAAATCCAAAAAACATCACCGGAAGCGCTCCCGTTCCCGCTCCGTGAGTATCCCTGAGAACCCTCCCTCTGCAATTCCCAACCAATTCCTGCTGGAATTGCCGTGATTAACTGGAATTCTCCCCCTGGGCTGTGTGTGAAGGGCTCAGAGTCCGAGGATGATGACAGCCACTCCAAGAAGAAGCGGCAGCGCTCGGAATCGCGGTCGGTGTCCGAGCGTTCTTCCAGCGCCGAATCCGGTATGGGATGGGATGGGCTGGGCTTTAAACCAGCTGTGCTTTTATCCTTTGGGATTTATCCATTGATTCCTGAGGTTTTTTTTTGTTTCTCCCTGTGGCTGCAGAGAGGAGTTACAAGAAGTCCAAAAAACACAAGAAGAAGAGCAAGAAGAGGAGGCACAAGTCTGTAAGTGAGGCTCAGTTTGAGACTGGGTTATGGACAACCTGGCACCTGCTGTCAGTAATCCCAGCTGGATTTTCCTAGGGAAAAACTGGGACCAAGCTGGAGGAGGGTACTGCCAAAATAACAACTTTGTGTTACGTATGCCTAATACTAAACCACTTCAAAGTGCTGGATTTGGAGGGTTTAACTCCATGTGAAGGGCTCCATGAGTAACCTGGGATTTGCTGTCCATCCTGGCAAATCCAGGTGTTCTCCTTCACTGTGGGGAGCTGGGAAGGATCCCAGCCATTCTTTGGGCCTGCCTGAGCATCAGGGTTGTGTTGGAAGCCCAGAGTTGTACAAGAGCAGCCAAAGGACCTAAAAAGCAGAAAGAGCTTCACTTCTTCCCTGGGACAGGTTTCCCAGGAAAACTGTGGCTGCTCCATCCCTGGAAGTGTCCAGGGCCAGGGTGAACAACCTGGAGCAGTCTGGGGTAGTGGAAGGTGTCCCTGCCCCTGGCAGGGGTGAAATGGGAGGAGATTTAAGGTCCTTTCCAACTGAAATCATCCCATGATTCTACAATTCTGTAAATGGAAGTTGGACTTTGAAATATTCAACATTAATATTCACTATTCCGTATTTTTTTTCCACAGGATTCACCAGAATCCGATGTGGAACGAGAGAAGGACAAGAAAGAAAGAGAGAGGGATAGTGAGAAGGAAAGAGCCAGACAGAGATCCGAGTCCAAGCATAAATCTCCCACTAAGAAACGGCCTGGGAAAGATTCCGTAAGCTCTGCTTCCTTTTTTCCCTGATGCTTTGGGCTCTGGCAGCAGGATCTGCTGGATGCAGCTCCAGAGGTGTGCTCTGGGAAAGGTCAGAGGCTGCATTGGATGATCCTGGAGGTCTTTGCTGTTCCCAAATTGGGATTTTGGGGTTTCTGAGTGACACAGAGCAGCCAGCTCTGG
>VYZR01083067.1:2982-19910 GCA_013400675.1 Oxylabes madagascariensis
CCAAAAAAAAAAAAAAAAAAAATAACCAGCGGAGGGGATGGGAATAAGCGGGGGAAGGGAGAGAGAATTGTGCGCTCCGCAGAGGCTGCTTTTCCTCGGGGGGAAGGCGAGGAGGAAAAGAGGGAATAGCTGGGATAGCAGGAGTCCCCCCCACCCTTTCCCCTTCCTTTCCTTTCCCCTTCCTTTCCTTTCCCTTCCTTTCCTTTCCCTTCCTTTCCTTCCCTCCCCGGAATTCCCGGCGCAGGGCAGGCAGGTTCAGGGGGATTCTCAGCCGCCTTCGTGCCCGGCAGCTGCAGAAATGTCAGCGCTGTTCAAACTCAGTCCCCACGATAAAAAAAAAAAAAAAAATCGTTTCTTTTCGAGCCCATCGAGCTCCATCCAGAACGGTTCCTGCAGCGGTTTTTACCTTCTGCGGACAAAAGGAGGGATGTTGCGCTCGGGGTTTATTTTTTTTGCCTTATTCCTGTGGCTCCGAGGCTTTCTTTTCTCAGTGTTACCGAGTTCTTCCAATAATAATTCCATCAGTTTCCATGATTTTATGTTTGCATTAGGGAAAAAAAAAAAAAGGCAAAAACCCGAATCTGTGGACAAAAAGACTTTTTTTTCTCTTACAGGGAAAATGGAAGAGAAAAGAAATACTAGGCATTAATTTAATCAATAAATAGAATAAGTAAAGCTTAATAAGCATTGAAGGTCTTTTTCGGCACTAAAAAACCGCCAGGCTGGAACAAGTTCCAATTAAAAGTATATCTAATAAGTGCCAGTATATTTAATATAATGCATTGCTGAATATTCTGTGCAATATGTGATGCAAATAATTAAGAAGGAGAAAGACAAGCAAATGAGGTGCGGGATTTTTTTTTTTTTAATATAGATCTTTTTTAAAGAAAAAGAATCATAAATTTTGCAAAACTCTGGTGTCTGGGAGTTTTGTCTGAGCAGCAACTGTAGCTTTGAGCTCGGTGACTTTGACCTCGTTGTGGCTGAGTTGGAACTTGCTCTCCCAAGTTGAAAGGCGCAGGGTTTGGTGGCAGGAAAAGGTAAAAATAAAAGGTCCAAGGCATTCTGCAGTTTTCCATTGTTGCTCTTTTATTTCCAGGGGTTTAACAGGACCTAAAGTTGCACAGGGCTGCAGCTTAAAAAAAAAAGAAAAAAAANGAAGGCAGGCAGGGTTGAGGAGTTCAAGGCGTGGGTTTCCCAAAGGTACAGTCCCAGTTCTGCACGAGGCTGGAGCTCGGCCGTGCTCGCGGAGAGGAGCCTCGGTGCCAACTGTGCCGCATTCCTGCTGCCCTGCCTTTTTCCCAGGGCTCCCAAGGAAAGAGCATCCCAGTTCTTCCTCGCTCTTGGGAACACACACATTGTTTCAATAATCCAGGCAATAAATGCTAATTAGTAATGCTTAAGGACCCTACCAGCCAGAGTAATTATCATAATTTACCTCTTCCTTAGTAAAAAAAAAAAAAAGCATTCCTCGCCGATTTTAATTTTTTTTTTTTTCCAAATGGTGTTTTTCTCCCCTTTTTTCCCCTTTGGAAAGAATTCCTGGTTGGTTGAGCAATAAATATATAGCTTTGAGACACGCTTTGTGTATGGCACAGGGAGCTGGAGCTGAGCGTGTGTAAAGATTTTCCCACACGTCAAAATTTCTTTAAAACCTGAGATTTTTTTCCTTGGCCTCCCCTCTCTGCTCTCCCCTCCTTCCCCAGCACCACCAAAAACCACTTGCAGAGGGAGAACAAAGGAAATCAGCAACTCTAAAGGCATCATTAAGTACGAAGAGCAACAGCAAGACAGAGTGTGATATGACAACATATTTTATGGCACAAAAGTCGAGATAATTAAATAATTCAGTGGTATTCTTAGCTAATTAGCACAAAGATCTTTCAGAAGCCATCAAGAAAATGGATCTCATCAAACCTAATAATACGCTGGGTTTCCTGAGGATCCTGTGTTTTCCAGTATTGCTGGCGCTTCCCCACCTGATACTGCAACACCAAAGGTGGCAAGGAGTTGCACAATTTAATTGGGCTCCTCCTCAAGATAATAATTTCCATGGAAGGGGATCAGGTATTTAGAGGAAATGAATGTGCATAGCTGGAATTTTCAATTTTAGTCGATCGCAGCTTCAGAAAAGCCAGATCTGTGAGGAGGGATCCATTGAAAATACTCAGTTATCAGCCAGGAGCCTCTCTTGGGTTGATTGGGATGGGGCTGACTCCTTGGCATTTGGAGCTGGTGGATGAGTGCTGGAGTCCAAGATCTTTTCATAGAGTTAATTGGATTCCTGGATTGGCTGATTTCAGCTTTTTTGGGGGGGCATTGAGAAATGTGTGGCCGAGTCCAGAGGAGGTTTGGGACCTCTGGTTTAACCTGGGCTCTCATTCCAAGGCCAAAACCAAACTGGGAAGAGCTCCATCATCATCTGTGGAGTTGTTTTAGGTTTCAGTAGGATGGCTACAACTCTCATGCCATGCAAATATATTCTTCCTTTGGATTCATGAGGTTTTTTTTACCTGGAATCAATGGCTGCTGCTGCTCCTGAGCTCAATCCAGGTTGGCAATCCACAGCTCCTATCCGTGGACAAGGACCTGCAGGGCATTGATCCTGCTCCTGGAAAAGTCAGTGAGGCACGTTGGCAGTAATTAGGTGCATCAAATATTGCTCAGAATATCTCACTGTATTATTCAGAATATCTCGTTATGCTCCTTTGATCTGAATGCATCCCCAAGTTCACGAGAGGCATTTGCAAACTCTCATTCACTGCCTCTGTGTTTGATAAATTTGGGGTTCCTTTCCCTCTGCCAAACAAAGGAATGGCTGGAAATTGGCCAGTTAAAAATCTCCTGCTTTAAATAATGGAAGGGGATGTGCATCAGCCTTGGATTCAGCAATAATTCTGATTTTTACCCTGGGCCCAGACTGAAATTTACTCCTGTGTTACAGTTTTGGTGCTTCTGACTCCACAGATACCCAGACAAGTGGGGTAAAATCTTACAGTTTGTGATTATTGTTGTGCATGGAGGGGAAAGACCTCCAGTCTCCCCCTGAAATTGTCCCTAGAACACGGAAACAGATTTTTCCCTGCCCAAAAAGAGGTGGAGACTGTAAAAGAGGTGGAGAAGGTAAAAGGAGGGAATAGGAGGGGAAGAGGCACCCAGAAGGGCTTTGCCCAAGGAAGCAAAGCACATCACGATATTTCTGTCTCCTGGTTTACAGGGCTGCTGCTCTTTAAGCACAAATTCTTCCTCTCTGGAACTTTCCTGGTTGGGAATGAGGTTCTGACATGCCAGGAGACCCCCTGGTGTACCCCCACATGTAACAATGAAATCCATGGTATTTTTGTGACCAAGTCATGCATTTTTTTCCCTTCTGTTTTTCTGTCACTCACCCAATGCTCTGGCACTGTATTTGGATATATGAGGGCATTCCAATTAAAATATATATATATATATAATTTCTAAGATGAAACAGGAATCTCTGCTTTCCGCGGTGAGCCTGCTCGCAATCGTTTTTATTTAACAGCTCTTCCCACACTGCAGTCAATGAATCTCTAATCTCCTGGACTGAAATGTCTGCCACTTCCAGAATCATTTATTTGCTGCCTCGACTCGCAGAGCTCCACCTACAGCAGTGTCTCGGCAGTGGGCTGGTGGTGGATCGGATGGGAATGTCTGTTCTCCCGGGGGGTGGGAGGGATGGAAGGATGCACACTCTGCAATATCTGCCTCTCACACCGCCCTTAAAGCCAGGGGTGTCTCCAGCAGAATGCNAATTTCTAAGATGAAACAGGAATCTCTGCTTTCCGCGGTGAGCCTGCTCGCAATCGTTTTTATTTAACAGCTCTTCCCACACTGCAGTCAATGAATCTCTAATCTCCTGGACTGAAATGTCTGCCACTTCCAGAATCATTTATTTGCTGCCTCGACTCGCAGAGCTCCACCTACAGCAGTGTCTCGGCAGTGGGCTGGTGGTGGATCGGATGGGAATGTCTGTTCTCCCGGGGGGTGGGAGGGATGGAAGGATGCACACTCTGCAATATCTGCCTCTCACACCGCCCTTAAAGCCAGGGGTGTCTCCAGCAGAATGCTGAAGGATCTGAGGGACGAGGAGTGGATGAGCTCTGGCTGAGTTTATTCCTTGCTGTTGAATAAACTGAGTTTACTCCATGGCTGCTCCTGCCAAACACCAACACTGACCCGACCCTGTTGCATCCCTCTGGAAGGTGGACAAAAAGGGCAAAGGGGAGGAGAAGCTCAGCTCCTGAGAGAAGTCTCCCAACTGCTCCCTCTGGCTACTCCAAGAAGCTGAACTTTCCCTGGAAGCTGTGTCTGGTCATTGCACACTTCTCACTTGACTGCCCTGCTGGTGGCTTCACTTTTAGGATGAATTACGCAAGAAACGCTGTGAAGCATCAGAAATGCGGAGGATTGAGAAGAGTCCTCTCAGTGCATGAACTTACTTGTGGATAAAGTCACACTCACCTGGATTCCAGCTCCTCCAGAGAAGGACACGAGGTGTGGAAAGGATCACAGATTATTCAGTGGACTTTGGGTTTGCTTTGGTGTGCTTGTATCATGTCTGAACATGCAAAGAACGTGGTTTTCCACAAGGAATCCAGTAAATGGCACCTCTGTAAATCAGTTACCTGCAGTGTGTTTGTCTCATTTGCTCACCCCTTTCTCCCCTTCCCACCAGGGCTTTCAGAGCACCTCCTTCCCTGGATGCAGTGCCTGGGGCTGGGTTCTTCCTGGGGTTTGGATACCAGCTTGGGAAGAGGGCTGGGGGGCTCGTGGAGCACCTCACATGCAAAATTTACCTTTCAGTTGAAGTATTTTCACTCCACCAATGTCTGCTTGTTGCATTCACTGTTGAAGGCCCAAAAAGGACAAAAAAAATCCTGAGATCTGTATTTTTCTCTCCCCTGTTTGATGGATATTTCAGAAATAACAGCACAGCATTGGTGTAATTCCTGTTCTCCTTCATCCCCTTTTGCTCTTTTTCACGTGGCCCGACCTTCTGTGTGTAGTTTTGGGGGATAATGTGGATTTTGGAAGATGCTGCAGCAAAACTGTAGCAGGAGGGAAGCCCTGGTTTTGAATTAGTGGTGTCCTTCTTGCTGTCTTTACATCAGCATCCAATTCCCTTTGGAATATATGAACAGACAACTTTAAAACAGTGATCAAAACCCAGCAGAAACACAAGATTTTGGTTGAATTGCCAAAAGTATTCAACAAGGAGCTGAAGCCCCCATATTCCTCAGGCAGCCAAACGCTCTTTTTCCTCAGAGCCATGGCACACGAGCTGGCACTGCAAAGGCAAATAAAACTGCTCCTGTTTTCCCAGCCTCGATTTTGGGATATTTTAGGGAGGATTTCCCCCAGATTCCAGCCTGCCAAAGCACAACCTCTGTCTGTTGTATGGAGGACCCTGTGCTGGTGTGAATTCTCTGGGAGATGAGAGGCAGGAGGAGGCTCCAGTGGCAAAGCCAAACTTGCAGCAGTGATTTCTGCTGAGGGATCTCTCCCAGCCCAGCCATGACACTGCAGCGGGACAGTGGGGGAGGTGTTTCCACATTTATCTTTTCAGCTGAGATATGAAACCCAAGGTCTCCTCTGTTGTTCAGGGACAGATGTCGAGGGAGAAGTTTTGTTCCTTTGGCACATGCTGTGTGAAACCTTCCCTTCTTTTTTTTTTTTTTTTTAAGAAATCCCATTTTTGCTTTCAATACCCCAAAAAGAGACATCTCATCTCAGAAATAATAATAAAAAAAAAAGGACAAAATTTTCTGGGAAGTGTTTGATCCCCTGCAGGTTGGAATGGATGAGGCTGCTGGAAAACAACACAGTGTTCTAAAACATATGGAGAAACAGCGAAATGTGTTTTGTTCACATGTGGTGGCACCTCATTATTTAATAATTCAGCCCTTCTACAGCAACTGCATCTGTGGAGCTCCAGCCACTTCTGCAGAGGCCTGAGTTAACTCTCACAGGTCCCTTTGTGAGGTGGGTATGGAAATGTTCCTGATCCCCATCCTGGTTCACACAGGAAGGGAATCACATCCCTCATTTTTAACATTTTTAACCTCTTTTCCTTACTTTGATTTTCCTGATAACATGGAGTAAGATTATTGATTTTCAACCCAACTATTGAAAATATTTATCAAGCACAGTAGTATCAAATATAATCTGATTTAATGGGTTATTTGTTGTTTTTTTTTTTAAATCTATTTTTCCCTCTTGAACAGGGGAGGCGAGGCTGGCTTTCCATGCTGAGGGTTTGCTTTGCAGAAGGCTGGGGATATGTTACTTTTGTGGGGTGAGGAAGTGCTGAGCACCTCTGAAAACCAACCCAAAGCTAAAAGCACTGATTAGAAAGTTTGGCTTAAGCATTTTGCCTGAGATGGCAGGGCTGATAATTGGATTTCAGCTTGCTGAGACCCAGTCCATTACTGCAGCTATAAATCACCGTGCTGCAATCACTCCTCTAATGCACCCTCAGTTTAAAAATGTTTCCTTTACAGCCTTTTCCATCTGTGCCCGTGAAGACACCTCCAGTGTAGGTAATGTAGCAGTGGGGGGATAAAGCTGTGCCTTCAGCAGCCCTGAGTGCACTGGAAGTTGTTGACTCCCACCCTTCAAGCGGATTTTGGATGTTTGGAGCTGAGTGTGCCGCATTTGGCAGCTTGCACAGCTTTTAGGAAAGATTTCCCTCCGTTCACTCACGTTGGTCAGAAGAAAAGTCACACACAAAAATTGCACGGACAAATCTTGGCTTAATCAAGACTTCTTGAGATGCTCAGGTTGTTTTGATTCAAAAGCTGCAAAAGTCCTGCTTCCTGATGTATTTATTGTTTTAAACAGATCACGATAAACCCCTCACTGTGACACTGCACATCTTTTCCTCTGTCATTAAATTCTGCCTCACAGACAGCCAGGCCTCACTGTAGATAAATCCAAGAGCAGTGAGGTGAGTCTGGGAGTATCAGGATCAGGGAATTCCCTGGAATACAGCACAGGGTTTGCCATGGGAAGCACTGACTCCTTTGGGATCCTGCACTTCACAGCTCCATCTCCACCACTGACTGCAGAATTGCCTCCATGTACTTTTATATTTAATGCAAATCCTGCCAGGAGAACCAGGAAAGCCCAGCCCAGGGGGGCTTGGAAGCTGCAGCTGGGGGATTAACCAGGCGGGCTATTCCATGAGGGAATTTCAGATTTTGATAGCAACTTGCCCCTGTCTTTACGTCACATGGGTTGGAATATCCTTTCATATCCTTTCCTTTCAGCTTTTCCCTGCTTGCTGCTGAAACAGAAGCTCTCTGGTGACCCCTTCCCAATTAGCAATATCTAAGCAATTAATCCCCGAAATCCTCAGCATTGGTGGTGCCTCCATGTTTCTTCTATAAACCCAAACATTTTTACTACCAGAGGAGATGCAAAAATAGAGATGTTGAAAACAATGAGCACTTAAACCTGCTCTTTTCTATTTTTAAATGAATCTCCTGAGTTTTGGCTTTTTCTCGGTATCTGCTGCCTTCAGAGCCTTGCCTCGTTCCCAAGAGCTGGACTTTGGTGGATTCAAAACCCATACATGCACTGGAAGGAATTCTTTCCTAAGCTGACCCTAATGTCATTGTCAAAATTGCACCAGGCATCATTTTGACCCAGGGACAGTGAGATCAGATGTTAAAACACTGAACCAAGAGCTCAGCAGCAGGAGGTCTCGTTCCTGCTGGGATCAGTCCCGCCAGCCCTCCTAGACATTTTTTATCCGTATCAAGAGGAAGTTTGGAACTAGATTTAATCTGTTTCCCAGAAGCTGCTGATGCTTTCATGTAAAATGAAGAGTTTGCTGTCAAGACAGGAACAAGTTTTTGGGGCCATCAGAGCCCTTTCCCCGATTTGTGTCCCGAAGGGATGAGGCAGTTCGGTGTAGGATGGCCAGAATGGTTAATGCCCTTCAGAATACACATCTCGAATTCCCTTCCCACCTAAACACGCCCTCAGCCCCTGCCCCGCTTAGGAACACAAGAAAAGAAGAATTAGGCCACACCTGAGCACTCAGTGCTCCTAAAGTGACCCAGCTGAGTAAACCAAAGGGATTGCAGCGAGCCTTTCATCTCCTAATGGGATCCCTTTGTGTTGATTTTAGCACTTTCTCCTCTTGGCCGAATCAAAGAACCCACTGCACTAACACGAACCTTTTATTGTCGTGCCACGTTATCCATGAATTATTCCAGTTTCGGGGTTATTTTTGCTTTGGCGTGGAGCCTTATCCTAAAATATTTGTCAAACAAAAGACAGGAGCATCGTTTTTTCCACTTCCTGACTGTCTGGAGCTGTGGGTCCAGCAGCTGCCAGCTCGGAGGATCCACCTGATAATTTATGAGGATGGGATGGTGTGAATCAAGAACTTGGCATCCAGAGCCTTGCATGTGTTCTAGGCCAGCTCTAGTCCTGCTCCTCATAAATTATCAGTTCTGACCCATCCCTGGAGAATGTGGGAACACCGAAATCCATGTCCTGAGTCTCTTTAAACTGCAGGCAAAATTTGGGCTGGGTTTATCCTGCCAGCCTCTCTCTCTCTCTCTCTCTCAGAAGACTCAGCAAAGGGTGTCAACAACTTGGTCTCATCTTTGATGAATAAAATCTTGTGACGTTCAGCTCTCCGCTTAAAAAGAACAGAACACGGAGGTAACATCAGAACCATGTGATAAGGGAAATTCCCCTGCCCCCTCAGTAAAAAAAAAAAAAAAACAGATCAGGCCATCTAATATTGCACAAACTGACACCTCTTCCCTAAAAATAGCTGTCTGCACATTCAGTCAATGGGCTAATCCAATTGCCTGAACATTCTTGGGTGCTTTATCATTTAAATTGTAATAAATCACAGCGTGCCACGAGCTGCATCGAGTTACACTCCCAAGAACATGCGGGGACCAGATGAAATCAGGGTGACATGATGTCATTGAGCTGAAAATTCAATGCATGCCCTGTTTTGTCTCAAAAAGTTGGCTTGGAGGTCTCTTTAAAATTAGGGGGATTTTCCAAAAATCGCTGCCCCTATCACATTTTGATTCATTATTTCTTCCCTTCATTTATTTTAAATAATGAGCACATGGGGCCTGCCTGTAAATCTGTGGAACTCTATTGAAAAATTACTATTGATTCCAGACTTTGGAGCTGCCTGATCAGGAATTTTGCAGTAAAACATGGAAGAACAACTACCCTGCATATTTTAGGGCAGCTGAACTAACACACTAATGCTCCCATGAGCTCCTCAGAAATATGCTTCCACAAACTAATACCTGCTATTGTTCAGAAAAATTTGGTTAGATTTAGTTTCCCCTGGTTTCTTTCTTAAGGAAAAGTAATGGGATAAACCAATTTTAACTCTCCTAAGCAGCCCCTTTTTTTCTCAGAGCAACGTTCCCCTGGACCACCTTAATGAATTCCCTCCTCTCCTTGGTTTTATACATGTTTCAGATATTTACACAAGATGTATGAACATAAAAGGATTATTCATAACATTATTGTTTCTGAAACAGAGGACTGAAGCTAAACATAATCTGGTTCAATCCCCAGCTGATATAAATCATTCCTGCCCTCCTGGAAGTTGCTGGATGCTGTGCTCCCGGTCAGGGATTGCTTTCTGCAGGGATGGGAGGAGGGAGAGCACTGGGTAAAACTGGTGGAAAGAAAACCAGGTCGCCTGTGGATGGAAATTCATCCCAGAATTTGGTTCGAGGGGAAGGTGTGATGAGGTTGTGGCTCTGCTCACAGGTAAAGGTGAGGTGGAAATGCAGCAGCACAAAAATGAGCCTGCCCCAGTTCCCTGGATAAGAACCCAGAGCCCTTACTCAGCTCCATCCCAGGAATTGTAAATTATGTGGTTTAGCTGCTTCAGACCCAGATACTGCTCCTGCTCTCCACTGCTGTGCACTTCAGCCCTGTCCAGTTCTGCCAAATTTATTCCTGCAGGGTTTCGGTGACCAAAGTGAAGCCCCTCGGGTTGGGACAGCCCTGGGGTGTGGGGATGGGGAATTTCACATCTGACCCACTGTCCCCAGTGTAAAAGGGAGCTGGAGAGAGGGAGTGACTTGATGAGAAGGATGATGAGGATGGAATGGGAAACTGAAGGAGAAAAGTGTGGGGAAGGGGGAATATACACCAGCGAGGGCTCTGTCTCCCAGTATAAACCCTGCAAAAGGGAAGGTGCTGGGCAGCATCAGCCACGGGGAGCAGGTCACTGTCCCAGGGCAGGGACATCCCTGGGGGTGGGAGAGGTCACTGCAGTGACACTCCAAAGGAGGGCAGAGCTCACCTGCAGCTGCCCAGCCCTGCCTCTCCTGAGGCTGCTCAACGAGCTCCACTGCACCTCAAACCGTCCCTTTTAACCCCAAATTGAGACGTGGTAGTGCAGGCAACAGCGCTGGCACATTCAGTGGGAGATGCCTCCCCTATCCCCCCTCCACTGGAAGCTGCAATGAGCAGCAGCTGCTGAAAATAGCCTCGGAGAGAAGCTCTGCTGCAGGCAGAGCACACGAGAAGAGCTCAATGTTCCACCCTTCTTTCCTCACATACTTTAGAAAAGTTAATTAAAGGAGGCTGGGATCTGAAAAGTGGGAAGTGCCATTGCCAAAGCAGCTCCTCCGTGTTCCTTTTATCGCTCCTCTGACCTGAACACGAGCGCAGACCTCATTCCTGCTCCTTCCATGCCACATTTCCACAAAACTTAATGGTTACAGTGTGGGAAGCAGCAAGAGATTATCAGACGCTCAGATAAGATGGATCTAATGGCTGAGTTGCAGTTTATAGGGTAAGTACAATCATTATTTAAACCAACCCCCCCATCTCTTTTGCAGGTGCAGGGAAATTGAATTATTTACCCCAAATTTCACATGAAGTCATTCAGAGAGTGAGGGAATTGGCCAAGGTAATAACATGTGCAGAGTTCCTGTGATAAAGAGGACATGAGGATATGGAATTGAGACCAGTGCACTTTCTTTTCCTGTACCAGATGAGTGTTCATGGCTATCACCTTGTTGTGGAAGAGATTTTCCCTCTCCCATCCTCTGAAGTCCCAGCCAGTCATGATAAGCTGAAGCAGCGGAGACAAAATCTTTAACAAATGGGGCCAGGAAGGAAACAGCTTTAATTCTTTGGCCAGAAAGCCTCTCTGATGAGCAGTGGTTTACATGACTACACACAGACAAGAACCCTCTGGGCTTTTTTTTGAAAGTCTTGTGGTCTTCATATTTATAGGAGAAAAATGCCAAGAAATATCAAAGCTGTATCTTGTCTCACTTTGTTAGCACGATTCCCCAGCCTGCAGATTTGATTCTTTATGTGGGACACGCAGGAACCCCTCCTTTCCCATCTGTTTCCAGTGAGGACCATCCAAGCTTGGCAAAGGGACCCTCCAACAGCTTTCAGCAAGGCCTTCAGCCTCTGGCCTCGAAGCTGACAGTCACCGTGGCCCTTCCATGCTGAAATCCCTGGTAGGAAGTTTGGTTTTCATGCTTTACTATGGTTTTCCTCCCAACTTTGATCTTCACTCTTGGGAGTCTCATTTACACTCAGCTGCATCCGCATCCCTGGCCTTAATCTTTCATAACGGAGTGCCCTACTTATCAAAGTGTGACAGCGCTCCTAACCCCCCACCCACTCCCCAGTGGAGATGCAGGAGCCTCTCCCACTGTTATGAAAACAGATAAGTTAAATTGGCTAAGCTGCTTCTTGTCATCCTCCAAATATTTGGTCTCCTCTGTCACTACGAGGCCTACAGCTTGAGGCCTTCAGTTCCCGATCGAGATTCCCCAAATCCCGAGTGGCTGAGGGGCGTTTTTCGGAGTGTTTCCATGGATAACTGGTTCGTTTTGGCTCATCATTTTGCTGGACGCTGCTTTATTCTTGGATCATCGAATTATAGGATCTCCTGAGCTGGGAGGGAGCCACAGGGGTCATCAAATCCCACCTTGTCCAAACGCTCCTGGAGCTGTGGCAGCCTTGGGGCCGTGCTCATTCCCTGGAGGGAGTTCAGTGCCCCACCACCCTTTATTCCTGGATTATAGAATTATAGGATCTCCTGAGCTGGGAGGGAGCCACAGGGGTCATCAAATCCCACCTTGTCCAAACGCTCCAGGAGCTCCGTCAGCCTTGGGTGGGGCGGGAATGTTCAGTGCCCCGCCACCCTTTATTCTTGGATTATAGAATTATAGGACCTCCTGAGCTGGGAGGAATCATGAAATCCCACCTTGTTCAAGCGCTCCTGGAGCTGTGGCAGCCTTGGGGCCGTGCTCATTCCCTGGGGAATGTTCAGTGCCCCACCACCCTCTGGGGAAAGAACCTTTTCCAAACACCCCACGAAACCTTCCCTGACCGCCCTCCCAGCCATTTCCTCAGGTCACAGAGAGCAGAGATTCGAGGGCCACCTCCGAGCCGGATAATTCGGATAATTCCCGTGTTCTCAGCGTGCCTGTGTGGCGCAGCTCTGTCAGCATGAGTCAGCAGTGCCATCATTTGGGATGTGGTGCATGAGTAATCAACCTGCCCCTCAGCCCTGCAGAGCAGGACAGAGTCTCCTCCTGGCTCTCTGCCCCTGTGAAGAATCCCTCTGCAGGAAAAAAGGGTGGTTTAGAGGTTTATCGGCAATGACTCTTTTGGAGGGGGGAAAAAAAAATCTGAGAGACTCGTTTATTCTTTTATTGGAGAGAACTGAAGGCTGAAAGTGAAAATTGCGTCAAAGGGAGAAGCAGAGCTGGGAGCATGCAGTTCCCTGTGTCCACTGGAGATGAGGCCCACCAGACAGCTCTGGGATTCTTCTCCAAGAGAAAAACTCTCCCGTGCCAGCTCCATCTGACAGAGAGGGGATCTGCTGGGCTGCAGGGTATAATACATTTTGCCTGCATTTGCTGGCCTGCTGTGGGTTGGTGACAGGTTTTTTTCCCCTCAGCTTCCTCCTCAGCAGTCCATTTAGAAGTGGCTCATATTTTGTTATTACCTCTGGTGGTTTTGCAAACGACCGTATCTAGGAGTTAACTCTCATTTATGATCTCCTCATAATGATAAAGTGGTTCTTTTAAGAGTCCTGTTGCTTGCCAAAAACCTATTATTGCAGAAGTCTGAAGCCATTTCTGCAATAATTTATTGGACAACTGCACTTGGAGCATGAAGCTCTCATTTAATACCAGTATTTAAATACATTTTAATGTACCCATAACCAGAAAAGCCAGATGCCATGGATATAAGCTTAGCATTATCTTTCTCTTCAAGAGAACCATTTTCCCCAGCCCTTACTAAATGTTCCATTCATCCCTGAGGCAGATTTCAGGAAGGACACTTGGAGAAGTTTGCTGAGCCAAGGGATCTCCACGAAGAGGAAGCAGCACAAAAGGACAGACAGGTGCAAAGACATCAGAGCTTCTCCTGCCCGTGTCCAGAGCTCCCCAAAGGCAGCTGGCTGGGGTCTGGAGGCTGTGCTGGCATCTCAGGATCAATAAACCAGGGCTGGAGCTGGTTCACACCCACAGCTGAGGGGTGCAGGACCATCCTACCAAAGGGAATTAAAGGAAGATTTGCTCTTTCCCAGAGACAGCTCTTACAGGGGCTGCCCATGAGGTCAGGGTGGGTTTGGGCCCTGCTGCAAAATTCATTTCTTGTCTAAAGATGTGCTGTGTTATTTCACATCTATAACTCATCCTCTCTCCCTCAAACACCGAGTGATTCACAAAGAGGAAAGCCTTGCTGAGTTATTTCCTCTTTGTGAGTCGCTCCGATTAAGAATTAATCGAGTTTTTTTTTTTATTTTATTTTTTTTTTCTTTTTATTATTATTTTTGTTTTAAATCACATGAGTTGCGTGACTCACGAGGGCTGTAGGTGGTATTTGTTTTGGTGTCTGGAGCCCCAGCGTCAAGCTTGTCTTTGTCGGGAGATTGATACAACATTGGTTTTGGCCGGGAGCAGGGGAGGAGAAAGGACATCACTTAGCAGATACTTAAAATGTGGTCAGGCTCTGAAAAGCGACTCTTAGAAATGACATTGTGGTTTTCCATATTTATTTTCTCTCAACAGCTTCCAGGAACAATCTGCTGAGCTCACAAATCCAAAGGTGATTTGTTGGGCTGTCACCTCTCGGCGGAGGGGTTCGAAAACCCCGCTCTTTTCCAGGGGCCTCTTCCATCACCACTGTTAATAAGGATTCCAGGACTGGAAACTGCCTGACACGCTGCTGATGGATGCACCAGGCTGAGTAAACTCCAGATTTTGCTCTGCCACAGCTCCTTCTGCTTATCAGGGATAAGAAGGAGCCGTAATTCAACCTCAGCTTGAGTTAACGCAGAGGTGCACGGAGGGAAGATTAAAAAGCAGGATGGTCTTGGGGGTTAAGACAGCTCCGAGGCCTTAATTCAGTCCCAAATTTAAAATAATCATGGTGGCTGTGCTCCACACTGCCTCACCCAACTATGAGAAAAGCAGCGTGGAATAAGTCAAAATTATTAATATGTAGGTAATTTCTTTTAACAAGATTGCTTTTTTCTGACCAAAGCAGGTAGAAGGACTGCCCTAGGTTTCGAGGGGCATTTCCCAAGGTTTCAAGGAGCATTTCCCAAGGTTCCAAGGTGCATTTCCCAAATGGTTTTCATGGTTCTGCCATGAGCCTTCCCAAATGGTGAAAGACACCTGTGCTACATGATGGGGGAAAATAGAATTGATGTGTGGTAGCTGGAGAGAGGCTGTGGTTTAATGTGTTATCCAAATCTCCTGCTTTGTGGGAATTAGTGACTCAAATAAAGCAGAACGCATTTTCTTCCTTTCTCACAATGCACAAACAGGAGAATGCAGAAAGGGTAGAAAAGGGAAATGGAAAAAAAATGGAAAGAATAGAAAAAGGAAATTTTAAAAACTCTAAATACTAAAAAAACAACCTTAATAAAAATCCCTTTTTGCATTGGACAAAAACAATTTGGAGGTTACCAGGTCATCAGGAGTAACACCTTCACATATTATAAATGCAGCTGCTGACAAATTCTAGTGCAGATTCCTGTTGCCTCTCAAAAAATGAACGGAAAAGAAGGAATAAGCCAACTTTCAAATGAAGGGTTTGGAAACAGCTTGCAATAAAGACAAGTTTGTAATTGCCCTGGTGACCGCTTGCTTGGATGGAGACTGGAGGAGCAGCCACATCATTCCTTCAGCCCCCAAAAACCAAATGCTGGCTTCCTGATACCTGTGCAGGAGCTCAGCTGGAACACTGAGATGACATTGATCCAGCTCCAAAACTTTGTGTGAGTGTATGAAATGCCACATTCCCTCCCAAAACACCCAGAGCTAATTAGTCCATGTGGAACGAAGCTGCTGCTGCCGCTGCCAGAGCTAGCAGGGGTTCCTCTCCTCGGTGCCACGCAGACACAGGCATGGGGTAACAGTCAGGCAAAAATAAATCAGCACAACTGGAACGTCCTGGGCAAAAAGGCCAATCACACAAGTGATGATATTGAGAAAAAAATCGCTTCATTTCTTCCACGGAAAATATTCAAAGGCGGTCAAGATGCCAAAAAATTAAGTCATTCATTTATAACTCATTAGACTATGGAGAAAAATGAGGGATGATCACTTCCTTTAGATACCTTAAAAATCAGGTAACTGACTTGCCCATGTAAAAACATGCATAGGTTACAAAGTTTTATTTCCAGAACATGTCATCTCTATGACTGACACGCTCAGAGTATATTTATTCCTGTGCAAAGGTGGAGCAATTTTGGTTAGGCAACATTTATTGCTTTGCATTCTTTTTTAATTGAATGAACTACGTTTTGAATCAGTGTTTTCAGAGAAAGCTCGTTGGGAAGAAATTTGGCCTAATGAGACCTGAAGTTGTGAGCCAGGAATCCAAAGTCCTTTTCTCAAGTGCTGTTAAAGCCTGGTCCAAACTGAAGTAGGAGTGAAGAGTCCCGTGGACTCTTCAAAGGGTCTGACTCAGGCAGCTTTTTCTCTGTGGCGGTTTCCTCATCTTTAAACTTGGCAGAAATGCCAATTCCTGAGGTACAGGAGCCCAATGATTCACCCACACTGCGAAAGGATCACGGGGAGTTTTGCCTGAGGGACTGCAGAGAAATTACAGGAGGTTTGTTTTATCAACAGCTCTTCCACCAAACTGCAGGAGTGAGGTTTAATCTGCGAACCCAGGAGAGGTTAGGGAGAGAAGACATCCGTAAAAAAATCTCTGGAGGGAATGGAAAAGGGTGAAACACGAATATTGTGAGGTCTCAGGTTACGGGGCTGAGGAAATTTGCTACAGGTTTAGTTCCTGGGGCTTGGGCAGGCAGAGTTTTTGGCTCAGCTGGGAATATTTTGAGTTTGCGAAGCCATTTACACCAGGTTTCTACAGCTTAAACTTTGCAGTTTGGGTATTTCTTACAAACCCAAGGCTTGCGTGTGTGTTGATTCTATTTGATTCGAATTTATGGGTACAAAGGAGACAGTTTTAGCTCATCTCCACAAAGCCCAAGCTGAACCAAGCCCAGATCCAGCCACCCTGGGTTTTAAACACCCTGGTGTTTAAATTTGATCCCAGGTTGGAGTTGGTGAACTGGCCCCTCTTGAGCTGTTCTGTTCTCAGCCTTTGGCTGAACGTCCCCAACTTTGTCCCTGTGAGACAAAACCAATTCCTGTGGGGATGGCTCTGACCTGGGAGGGCTTCAAAGAGACTTTCCAGGCCCAGGTGAAGCCATTGGGTAAATCCTTGGGGAATTCTTGGGCTGATGGGGCCCTATTTAACCCCAGGTCCCAGCCCAGAAATGGGTGTTGCATCCCCATCCTCAGCTCCCAGCTGCAGCCTCTTTGGGACTGGGAGGAACTGGGAGAGCTGCTGGGAGCCGCCTCTTGTAAAGGTGAGTGCCCTGAAAAGTACTTTTTAAAGCT
>VYZR01083172.1:3904-20872 GCA_013400675.1 Oxylabes madagascariensis
ATTCAAAAGAAACAGTAAATCCTGCTCATCCAGATCTGACAGTTTTGAGTGGCTAAAGTTAGAGTAGCAGGTTTCTGAAGGAAATCTAGTGTGTCTGCTTTGTTACCAAAGCAGGCCAGATGCTGGTCCCACTGTAGTATAAAGGTACCTAAAACTGGTGCATTAAGTCATCCCATGACAAAATAACCCTGAGGAGGGTGACTGTANTGCTTTGTTTTTGGTTTTTTGTTGTTGTTTCCTTTTAGTGAGCAGAGATAATTAGCTAACAATATATTTTCCACTCTCATCCTTTATTAAAAATTTGTCTCTTGGGAGCAGTAAGATTTTGAAGGATAACTGCCACTCAAGGCTACCTATTGTTATTTCTTGTGCTTTGAATATGTTAACATCCTATTATTCAGTTCTTTGCTCTGCATCTTGGTGATTGGGCTATTCTTGTTATTTGCAATGGTATTTTCTTAGCTGTGCCAAGAAGTACACCTTAGGAGGGTATTTGAACCCTTTAGCACTTACTAATTTGAAACACTGATTTCATCAATAATCATAAAGATAAAAGAAGTTATTTAATGTTGCTGGGAATGAGCTATTCATGAATCCTGATAGTCCTGTTGTAGCAATCACTTCACTGAGAGGAAAAAAAAGGCCCTGAAATTGAGACCATCTACTAGGCTCTTTATTTCCTCTGAGAGGAGATGTGAAGGCCCAGTGAAATAGGCAGTACTATACCTTCAGCTTGTGGCCGTATACTATTGAGGCATGTGTGTCCACTAATAGCTTTGCTGTCTGGATCTGCAACAGAAATGAAATGTTTATCCTTTCTCATTGGAAATATCCTTCCATATCATTACGGAAGATCTTTTAATTCCTGCGTTCTGTTTTGTTAGCCAGCAGTAACAGTATTAGACACATGATTCATTGTATTGGCAAAGCCAGACTTGCCCAGGAGAGTAGTGGAAAATGAAAACGTTAAAGAAAATCGCTCTAAAGTCTGCTGGAGATGCACAGTCGTCTTTATGATGGAAAAATGCAGAAAATGCCTACAGTCTGGTTACAGTTGTGTTGATGTTATGGTACAGAAATGACTGTCTTAGAGAAGGCAGGCATTTTTCATTAGGCATCCAGCAGAAATAAAAAGACTAGTGTAAGAAAGCACTAGGTACTCCTCAGATAAGTCAGGTCTTCCAAAAGGATACTTATTTATAATGCTGCCAGAAGGGTAAGAATACTGGAAAATAACTTCTTTTGTTGAAAGTATTCCCAGGTCTCTTCTTATTAGCATTTTAAAACAATCTTTAAGAGCACATTGTAGATCTAATAATTCTGATGGAGTTGGTAGTTTAGTGACATAATAATATTTAAGTCCATCTGACCTACACAGCCATGCAACATATGAGGGAGAAGAATAACCTGTGAGCTGTGTTGGACTAAGTAAACCCCATGGAAGAAAAGCTAGTAATGAAGTAGAGCAAGAGAAGATTAGGAGGGGAGACCACTTCCTCTCAGAGTGGGCTTCTGCAGGGAGTGACACTGGATCAGTTGAAACAATGAATTTTTGTCATGAAATACATTCTCCCTCTCTCATAACTTACACATGAACTGTTGCAACTCAGGCAAACTCAGCGATATGTAAAGAAGAGAGAAATACTTGCTATTTAAAAAATAAGAGACTGACAACTAAAAGCAGCAAGCAAGCACGTCACCAACACAAACCCCTCAGTGTAGGCCATGACCAAAACACTGCCTGAATGCAATAGAAGTCTTCCATGTCTCTTTCTGAAGCACCTTTGTGATGAGCCAAAGACCAGGCTTGAATCCCTGATAGCAGACTTGTCATACATACTACCAGGACAGGTTCCTTCCTTTTAGAACAGAGTGAATAATTTACAGCATTGACTGGGATAATGTTCAGCAGTCTAACTTTGTCTGAAATTTGCTTAAGCTGCTTGGTTTCCTGTGAAAACATTCAGCTGCTTTTTTTGTGGCAGTCATCTTAGAGGAGGTGGGATCCCAGAAGGAAACTGCTCTCAACTCCAACTGTTTTCAGGGGATGATGACAGGGCTCATCTGCATCCTTTCTAGATCCCATCATGTTAAGTAGCTGACTTTTACTGGATAGCAAAACTTAACTTGGCAAACCTGTGAGAGTTTTGGCTTCTGCTGCTAGCTTCTCTGATTCTTCAGGTGCTTTTAATTATCATACTAATAGGTTATTTTAAAAATACCTTTAAGAAGACATGTAATTTGTAAAAGAGGGTTGTTACTGTACCAGTCAGTACAAATCATCAGTGTGAAGAACAAAACATGATATTTATGCAAACTCTTAATTTGTAGATATGCAAGCTGTTTCAAACTTGAAACAACAAAAGGATGGTTTAGAAACTGGATTTCTTCTGTAGAATTCATATCCATATAATTTAATTTTCTGGGAATTGTTGTGAACAATTTCTGTCTCATTCTTATATACACAACAGTAAAAGGATAACCCAGGCATTTATAAACCCACCTTTATCTCTGTTGCAGCATTTTACGGATGTTTTCAGAACTGTTTTATTTTTAATTCTATGCAGAATGTTGCAGAGGGGAGATGTAACTTTTGATATTTTTTTCCCTGTTCCTTTCTTCTATTAAGAAAATAGCAAAATTATTCAGACTGGATGCATTTGCTCTTGGGTTCATAAAAACACACTGACATTTTTTGTACCTTTTCAGCATGGAGAAAATGATAATTTATTCCTAAACATTGCCATTTCAGTGGTCTTCTCCAAGAAGTGTACCTTGTTTTCTTCCTTGCTTCTTATTTCTCTCTTTCTCTCTTGCTCTGGTTCATTTTTTTTTTTTTTTTTGTGAGCTCTTTCAATGTAAAGCCTTCACATCACCAAGCAGAGACCCTTATGTTTTCTCAGAGCAGTTTCTGTCTCTCTTGATAGGTCAAAAGCCTGGGGCCCAGGGCGCTGTGTCATTCAGGACAAGCTGCCAAACTGCCCTGCTGCTCCCCCGTACCACAGCTGCAGGTACCTCTGCTCTGGTAGCTGGTGTTCACTGCAGCAAGCCTGACTTGCTTTTCAGCAAAACTTAAAAAGGCCACTCTTTGATCACTGGGGACCTTGTTAATCACTGCTTGGTGTGAACCCTATAATAAGAAACAAAATTCTGTACTTTCTAAGCCATCCTTCAGTCAACATGATAGTTATACTTTCTCTTTGCTTGCACTCAGAAATTACTACTTGTTTTTAATCCAAGAGCAATTGAGTCATGGGAAATATTTTGTTCTCTATAAATCATTTTCTTCACTATATACCATGGTGATCTCTAACCTCTATTCTTGGCCCTTCATGCATATATGAAGTACATTTCTCCGTACATTGAACAAAAGAGAGTTCTGTATGAACAGTAGATGCTGAGGGGATTTCAGCTACATTGATATCAGTTCCCTGCTTTAAGAGAGCCACTGTTTAAATAGCCATGCTTATAAACAGTAGTGAGCCTTTTGAGGCTAATTCATACAGACAGAAATATATTTATTTCAATATTGTCAATTTGGTTAGAAAAATATGTCAAATTCAATTCTCTGCCTCATCTTTAACTCTTTTCCACCTGCAAGTCAAATTAGGGGAACAATGGAAGGAAGGAAGGAAGATATTTTTACACAGTTAATGAAGCAGACCCAGTCTGGAAATAATGAAGAACTATTTCTTCATATTAAAGCTAATTGTATGGTGATACAATCTTCCTAAGGTAGCAATGGAGTTGAATCATCACTGATGTTATTCACTGCTTACGGATTTTGGAAAGGGCACAGTCCTGCATTATAACTGATTTGGAGCAAATGACTAATCAAATCTTTTTCACTTCTAAATTCGGTGAAAATCATTATGATACCCTAAATGGACAAAAACCCAGACACATCTATTTGCTGGATATTCTCAAAACATGTCGTTTCTACCTTATTGCTCATCAGTAGCTTTCACAACACATTAAGAATGAAGAGAGAGATGCTGTAGTCCTTTTGGGTAAGCATATTCTTTAATGAAGACTTAAAGAACATGCTCTTTATCAAACAGTTGTACTCATCCTTTTCTTGAGTTCTTCATACTTTACTTTGTCCTGTTTTAGCTGAAATAGTTGTTACCACATGGTAGAATTGACAGGTAGGCTTGATGCATCTTCCACAAAATAGACAAAATAAAACATCTCTGAAACTGGGCTCTTAAAAAAAAAAAAAAAAAAAAAAGTGTGAGTAACACCAATCTGAGTGTTTTCTAAAGCAAAGCCCTGGAGACTTGTGGTATGCTTGTAGCCAGTCACGTGGGGGTTGTCATGGCATCGCTGCTCAGAAAAGGAATGAATAGCTGGTGGTAGCATTTCAAACAATACATGTAACGAATAGAAAACAAGAACTGGATGTTATAGCAAAGAGTATTTTATTCATACATTATATAGATTGCCGGTTATACTTCACAAACCAGCTCTACTTCTCACTGGTGAAGGAAAGACAGTGGTGTCAGCCTTTAATAAGATCCATGGCAGGGGGGTTCGAACCAGGCAGTCTTTAAGGTCACTTCCAACCCTATGATTCTACGAATAATTAATACAAATATGTAAAGGACTGCATAAGGGGCTACATTTACTGAGTCTTGAATTGCATGGCACACCTCAGTAATGCTCTAAACAAATCCACAGTGTAGTCTTTTGCTCTGCAATACATATTTAAAAACATTTATTTCATTGATTAAAAATGTACCTTTCAAAAGCCAGGGGAAGTGTGTTCGTACTGAAATAGTTCTGAGGTATAATAGCCTTTTCACCTTTCTTTATCTGACTGCTAAGAAAAACAGACAAACAGACTTCCAAAAGCCATTTACCAAGCTGACCGCTGTTTCTCATCCAGGGCCACCTTGGCTTTCATTCTTCTTAAGCAATTTCTGGCAGAAAAGTGAATGGGCAAAGATGTTTCCTCAGGCCCTCTCAAAAATAAAAAAGGTTCTTCTGCTCATTCAAGACCAGCTTGGTCTCCTCCAAAGACAACTTGGATCTGACATAGATCATTTGAAATTTCTGTCCTCATGGTATGGAGCACCCTGAAGCTGGGTCTGGCAGACTGCTACAGAAGTTTGTTTTTGGTTCATGCATTTTCTTTATAAGGTCCTTACTTCCTAAGGAGAAGACTTGAATTGCAACTTGCAGCTGCCATGGGTCTTTTAAAACAGGTAGATTAACGCACATTATATAAGAGTACTGGGAAGAAGGGCGGGAACCTTTGGCAGATAGTACCAAAATTCACTAATGAGAATTGTTCTGTTCAAGGATGAGCCAGGGGAAATTCCTTTTTACTACAAGGCTGTTTGTGCAGGTTGATCTTACATAGTGTTTCATGTAGATGCAGCAACACATCTATCACACAATTACCCAACACAGAATCAGGGCCAGTGCCCTTTTTAATGCGTATCTTGATTATCTTTTTCATTTTGGTGGTTGAAGTAAGGTTGATTATAGGCACTAGTGATTTTTATTACACTTGGTGTGAAATGGAGCTTAAACAGCAGAAGCAGACATATAATTAAAATCTTGATACCTACTAATTTTGAGCTGTAAGGCAAATACTCTTATTTTCAGACAAATGATGGAAGGAAATGAAGAGTGGGTTTTTTCCACTGTTTGTGTTCTTAATTTCTTGTTAATATAAAAGAAAGATGTGGAGAATGTCAGTCAAAATAATAAAGAGTACAGAATTTAAGTGCATTTTTTTCAAATACCTACATAAAATTGAACTGTGCACATAACACAATTATATTTAGCTCTTGAACAAATAAAAGTGCTTGGCAGGGCCCTTGCCTTGGTCTTTTAAATGCTATATGTTTAATGATTTGTTATGGACTGATCTGAAGGACATCATTATCTTTTTGCTGATTTTGATGAAGCCCTTAAAATATAAGAAAAACATAGATGCTTAGATTGATGGAAATATGGCCCAATAAGAAATTAAAATCACCTGGCATGGGTTTCCAGCTGCTTCTCAATTAAATTCTGTGAAGGGAAGTGGCTTTAAACTTTCTTCTTGGCTGCCTTTTCTCTTTCTACGCTCAGAAACTGTGCATGTATGCATTCTAAACAGGGTTCTGGGGGAAATTGGTATTGTTGGGTTTTGTTTTATTTTGACATAAGGAAAGAAAAACTCAGCAGTTTCAATGTTTGTCTTCATGTTGAGTTACTTAAGGTCCAGTAGGTCTCTTCTATCAGAAGATGGTGATGGAAGACAGGGGCAATAGGTCCTACCTCTAGTTCTAATTTCACTTCTAAACTTAGAGCTACAGCAGGAAATTCTTTAGAGTGGTGCTTCATTGCTTTGTCAAAGCAGTCTTCTGAAGCACCCTTAAAAAGCTGCTGACTGGACTTGCATGTAATTTCTCAATAGCAAAACGAACTTGCTTAAGAACAGATGAGAAATGAGTAGATAATGAATGTAAGAATATTTTTAGTTTTGCAAAAAATGCATTTTTCACCATGTATTAAGACACAAATACATTTGGCTTTCACACAGAGCAGAGAGAATTGTGTTTTCTGCAGCGTAAGAGCAAGTTAGTTAATACCAGACTACTTTGTTAACCTGTTAATCTTGAAGTGTGCTCAGCTTCTCATTGGAGATCTCAGCACCCTATGGCTCTCATGGGTTTCTGGGTTTGATTTTTAATCTCGCTTTTGTTTTGGGCTGTTTTTTAAGCAAGCATCTTCATAAAATATATAGGGCTGTAAGCTCTGCAGGAGGTATTGCTGCTAGGAATTTGATTCTTGAGTTACTTCCCACTGTGTTGCAAATTAGTGAGTTGCTACCCTTTCCTCTTTCACCCCCTTTGCCAGCAGAAGAGCTTGGGCTAACTCAGGAGCTGCTAGCTACAGTAACTGCTCATATTTACCGCCCAGTTATGGAGTAAGTTAAAAAAATGCTTCTTCTGCCATTGCATACCCCATAGAGGTCATATGTTTGGAGGTACTGTTGTTCACCATGACCAGAAGTGCCTTTTTCATGTTTTTCATTTGCTGTGAACATGGTATATTTACTAAGAAAATGCAAGATGGTGAATGTACATTTTCTAAGGCTTTAAAGCTTTTCTGTACGTATGAAGAGGAAAATATGTCCTGGGATTTTTTTTTGTTGACAGCTTTCCTGACTATATTAAAGTCGTGGCAATTTCTTACTTTATTCTATGAAGTGTTTTACACTGACTGACTTTGAACATATGCACAGACTGAACCACAGGATGGGAGCCACTCGTGGGTGTGTTTGAGGATCAAGCCCAGTCTGCCTTCATTCGTTGCCTGTCCCTGGATGTGCGTGTAAGATGCTGAGAGAAGCCAAATTATTGTTTGGTCAGTTCAGTATGTTACCTGCGAAGACCTTGTGCTGTGACTCTGACCCTGCAAGCACACCCCCTTACCGGATAACTCACGAGCAAATGACCCGACTCAGTGGCTGAAGAGTCCGTCTGTACTCAGGGGGATGAAAACAACTGGAAGCCGTGCTGGGATGAGTGGGATGTGCTCTGTCTGTGCTTGCAGAATACCTAGGGGCTTCCATCTAAAAGCTGCCTGCAGTCACGCCAAGGGTGCCCCCGTGCATGAGTGTGAGCAAAGCCTCCCCAGAGTGGTACAAGTGCTCACAGCCCTGCGTGGTGCACAGGGAGGGGACGTCAGGGCCACGGCTCCTGCTGCAGTATGAAAGCAGATTGAGCAGATGCTTCCTCTACACTTGACCCCTTCTGGAAGTTTTGAGCAAGAATTAATTTTTGGCCGGGGAAAAAAAAAGAGGTTGTTTCCCACTTATTGTCTGAGAAATTGAGAGAAGGGAAAGGGGGTGGGAAGAGAGGAAGAGGAAGGGAAAAACATTATTATAATCACACAGAGTTCTGTTTATCTATACGTATTTATATCTACCTACCCAATTTAAAACCTTTTGGACTATGTTTATTGAAATACACGATTTCCTTGATCTGCAGAAAAATTGCCAAGAAGACTAGCACTGACAGCTAATGTTCCTGAGTGGTTTTAATGTGGGAGGAGGACACGGAGGGAGAGGACAGGGCAGGACACAACTGTTAAGCAATTGACTGAGCTCCTGCACTGAGGTCTGTTAGCTTGTGCAGCAGTCCTCAGCTTTCTGAAGAAGCTCACTGCGTGGATGAATGACATTGAGTGGTTACACACAGGTAAGGCCAGAGCCCTGTCCCCCACCTTTGCCCGAGAAGGGGGACGCTTTCTAGGTGATAACCTCCCTGTCCTGGTGTTGGTCATGGAGAAGGCACTTGGGTGGGCTACGATTTTGCTGCTGAACAGCTGGTCTGTAGCCAGAGGCCAGCACGTCTGGGGACAGAGGGCTGGGTGAATCTTCCTGGCAGCCCCATATGCTCCCAGGTGAGGGTCTGTGTTCAGCCATATGCCCCTCTGGGTACAAATGTCACTGCAGCAATGGCTGCAGTGAGGGTGTCAGACTTCGGTGCATGCAGGCTGGAGGGCATTGCTGATTCTTTGGCGGGCGTGTTTTTTACTTCTGGGTATTTTCTTTATATCAGATCCTTGCCAAGCTTTGCAAGAGTAAATCAGCCAGCCTGTCTGCATGAGGCATAGCTAAATTTGTGACGGGAATTAGGGCCACTTACCAGTGCAGGTAAGGACCATGTTGGTGTAAGAGAGGTGTCAACCTCCTAAGAGCAGCACAGAGGAGAAAACTGGAGGGCCTGAAGCACAGCGACCTCCTAAGAACAGATAAAGCAGGGTAAAGCAACAAAGGCTTTCAACTGAAAGCAAATGCTGACAGAAACATTGTTCTGGGTGCATGGGCTGTGGCCAGTGCTCCTGGAGGGAATGCTGTACACTGCAGTGGGACATGGTGCTGTTGCAGGCCTGGCCCTTCCCCTGCGCAGAAGGCATGTGGTAGTACATGCCTGTGTTAATTCTTGCTAATGTGCGGCTCAATGTTTAGATTTTTTATATTGCTTTCAGGGCTGATATTATTTCTTACTGCTATAAACAGCTAGTTGCTTTATAATGGCTGAACCAAGTTAGTGGAGAAAATGAGGAATTAATTAGAATTTTATTAGGTCCTGGGATATATATCCTTGTTTCTTTTTCCACTCCATCCCACAGACCAGGATAACCATCAAAAATAATTTCATTTTTTATTCTCTGTCTTAGTTTTTTTATTCTCTATCTTCCTTTTTTATTCTCCTTTTTTGACCTCAGAAATAATTGAAAGGTATGAAGAGAAAGGCACTGTTTCCCTGAATGCAAGAACCATCTAAACACTAACTCTGGGCTGATGTTTTAAACCTGTTGGGCATGCAAAAATTGGTTGCTTAAGGGCCTGGGTTTGATTTTGGTTAAAAAAAAAAAAAAGGTCTGAATCTCTAATATAGTGGCACCTGTCTCGTTCTCCCTACTGGCTTGGGGAGACCTGCCAATTGCAAAAGCACACCAATATAATTAGTCCTGTCATCAGCCAGTGGCACACAATAAGCCAGCCCCCTGACAAGAACTGATAGTCTCAACTGTACGTCCTGCTACTGTTCAGCCTGTTCTGCACAAGGGAGAGAGGAAGGTGAGTCCTGCAGTGCTGCCTTTGGATTCACCCTCTGGCTTACTTGGATTACTCACTCTGGTTTGCTGGCACAGAGGAAGCAAGTTACAAGGTTCTGGCTCTGAAGAATACCTCATACAAACACTGTCCTTTTTTTTTTTTTTTTTTTTTTTTTTTGAGTGAGAGCAGATGTCTTGAATGGGCAGGTTTTGTTATCCTTGAGGGTTTTATGGGCCACCATAAAGTCAGAGTGGTCAATCTCTTTGAATGAGGCTCAAAGACTATGTGGGGATGGTGCAGAGGGGGGTCCTGCAATCATGCCATTTCCAGCAGAGTGGCAAACCAGATATGCCAGCCTGAGATGGGATTAACTGGGTGCATTAGTTTCAGACTGTAAATCTTTTCTTCTGGCCAGATACAGGCAGATAATGTTATTCTCAAGAGCAAATTAATTTCTGTTTGTTTAAACAAAGTCATGTTAAGGCTTCTCTGTGGATGCTCACAAATATCCCTCTTTGGCAAATCAAACTTTCCCAGTGGGTGCAAGAGGAATAAGCTCCTGGGTACAAAGAATATATTTTTGCTGTTTGACATTCCGCTTGTTCCGTGAGTGACCAAACCTTCCATCTCTGGAACTTAGTTGTATTATCATAGCTATTTCCAGCAGGTGGCAGATGATAATCATGCTAGTAACCCAATCTGGGTACAAATGATGTGTTTTCCAGGCTGTTTATTCAGATATTGACTTAAATCTACACATTATCTTGTGGCTATAAATGTTTCCGAAAGCAATAAACTAAGATTGCGTAATTGGAGCCCATTAGTTGTTACCCATGATAATATGTAATTAAATACTTGGGTGTCAAGTGTGGTTGATTTTTATTTTTGAATTCAGCTTTGATTTTTTAATCTCCCAGATCAGACAAATTACTTCTATTCCAAAAACCTCTAAATAACCATCTGGCTAATTGTGTTTCATGGTAAAAGATTATCTTTGCTCATTAACTGTGGTGGGATAGATCTCCTCCACGTAGTCATGCCTGGATAATTAATTAATGCTTCAAAGAATCATGTGTTAAAATACAGTGACAAACGGTGCTATATTGCCTTTCCTATGTAGCTTCTCACTGGCAGAATTGCTCTGCCTGAGTGGTACTACTGACTGAAGGAGGTTTTTTTTTCAGATTAGCAGTCCTTAATGAGGACCAGATTTTGCTCCTTTTGCTCTTGTTAGTAGTCACTCACACACATGAGTAATCCCAGTGTGTTCAATGGGAACTATTCACCACACGGAGAGAGGGTGGCATTTGCAAGTTGACCTTCCAGCGTTGGATTCAATGGGGTGTTTGAGCAAATGGAAGAGCACAGGACCTGACCCATACTAAACGCGTGACTACATGGAAAAGTCTGTTCACGGTTTACAGCAGCATGTGGGATAGCTGTGTGCCCCTGCTTGTGGGTGAACGATGCAAAGCTTCACAAGGTCAATGTAAACTTCAGAGCAACTGTCTTACAGGTCTTGCATATAGCACAAAACTGGAATACATCTCAGAGGCAGAGAAGTGTTTGTTTTATGTGTGATTTGGGGTGGATGTTCATAATATAATCCCAATGGCTTTCCTCTGGGTGGCTATACAATCCCCTGGCATGGATAAGAGGGAGGAAGCAGGGTAGAAGCTCTCCTTGCAGTCCCCTCAAAAGAGATACTACTGGCGCTGCCAAACTGAGGGGGGTTGAAATTTTGCCGTGGAGTAGGAGAGTAAGGATGCAGTCCTATTTTATCAAATTATTTCTCATAAAGAATAGAGGAGACTGCAGATGAGCTGATGATTTAAAAGCAAAGGAGATGCAAAAATTATGATTATGGCTGCCAATACACAATGACTCATGAAATGTGGCTGTTTATATGTTTGTTTGCATAACCATGTATTTATTGTGAACAGACGTATTCAGTATTTTTAAAATAGTAGCAAGTCCTATTGCTGTTCAGTTTTTCTTTCTCAATAGTATTTACTGTTTTAGCAGTTTCACAGAAAGTTAATGTGAAAGATATGAGAATATATGCATAACTTTTAAACTGCAGGAAAATTCACCATATTTCATTCTTGTACATAATCACTGGGGTTATTAGTGTTTTGTTTTGGTTTTATTTTTGTTTTTCTGTAAGATCTTATTGCAGTTTTATTACATTATAGTCTTTTATGGAAGGATAAAGGGATTTGTTTCCTAATAGGAAAGCAAGGTTTATAGGCTCAAGTAAAGCAGATATGCCCAGAACACAATGCTTTTGCAAGTTTAACCAGAAAATATTTCATGTTGGTAAACTTCATTGGAACTCTGAACGTTCTGTGCTTGCTGCTGAAATGACTTGGATTTTAATATAGATATCTATTTTAGGAGAAAGCTAGACCGACAGATTTTTAGAAGTGATGAAAAGAATTAAAAGAGAAAAAAAGAAGTTAAGGAACATATACCATGAAAGTTAGTTGTATTGTCTAGGCTATTACAACCAGTTCTTACTGGCCCCTTTTTCCTGTAATTAAAGCCATTTTTCTTTTCCCCCTTCTGGCCTCTTCCTGGCCCCGTGTTCCAGCAACAAGCTGTAAAAATGTGGGATTTTTTGAAAAGGCAACTAGTAAGAAAAACAGGTAGACATGCTTTACTTCCTGTACTCAAGGGTCACAGGGGAGATATTTGCTTTCTTTAAGTGTAGTGACTGCAATGCAATCCCCAGTTTTCCTGATTCTGATGCATAGATCTATTTTTATCCAGTGTGAGTGTATCATACATGCATATGTACTGGTACATACACAGAGTTCAGTGATAGCCACCTCAGTAGTATCTGCTCTTTCCCATGCTTATCCTTTAATTAAACTTTGTCACTTCTGTATTATTGTGAAATCTGTGCTTTCTTGTCACCGTTGCTGACATTTTGCTAATTAAAGGTTTCTTCTTGTCATCATTCTCTTTCTTTCCTTCTTTTATTTAATGGCCAGAGTGTTTTTCTGCCAGACTAATCATACAAGCAATTTCACTACTGTTTCGTCATTCCTCTGTAGCTACATCAGATGCGAACTCTTAGCCTGGGGAGACACAGGTAATCACAGACTCAGTCTTAATTTCCTACTTGCATAGTATATTTCTGCCCTATCTCACTATGCATGGAGATTGAAGGAAGGACTGCAGTCTTTTCCTGACCAGTAGATTGGTTCTAGGACTTCAGGAGCAAAAATACCCAGCTATTTTTGCTGTCTTCCTGTGAGAAGTATCACTGCAAAGTCTGGATTTACCACTTGGGGAATAGGATCTAACAGAGGCTCTAACAAAGACTTCTTTGCTTCTCCACTCACTTTACCAGGGAAAAATGTTTATTGGGTCACACTAGTCAGCATATTTGTCATATCATGCAGCATCTCTACGTGGATAGTATCTGCCTTTAGGCCTGGTACAGATATTATTAGTTAAAACTGTCTATGTCTTCCTAGAATTCAATTACAATATCTCAGTAATCAGATCATAGTCTTGCTTTTTATAACAGTGATATTTCCTTAGAGTTGTCTTAAATATGTTGTTCCTTCACATAAATATAGGTAGCAGCTTTGTGCTTCCCTGGGGATAGAAGGTTCATATTTTGTTCGTTTCTTGCATAATGCAAAAGGAGATTAGAGAGCTTCTTATATTCTGTTTCCTCCCAAGAGAAAGCTATCATGTAGATCAAGAGAGGAAATGATTTCCTTGCTTGGCACAAATGAGTCACAGAAAATGACCTTCTTTGTAGTCTAATTTAGATTCAAGAATCCTCTGAAGAGCTGATAATATAAACCCATATGGCTTGGATGAAGAAAGTTGGGATAGACATTGTCACTAACAGACTCATCCACATCTTAAAAAGCAGTATTTCACTTTGCCTAGATTTTTTTGATCAGACTGCTGCAGCTGCACACCTCATGTTGCCTGCACATGTTATATGTAATATGCACATACGTATGTACTGCTGCTGCTGAGGTTTCATTTCAGCAATGGAGAAATTGAAAAAGCAGCAGACACTCTGGCTGTTTTTATATTGTGTTTAACATCTTTAAAAATACATACCCATGTGAATTTTGAAACAGTGCTTGCGTTTACATTGTTGGACTGTATAGCATTTGGAGACAAGTTTATTACAGAGGAAGCAACAAGCTTTCAGCAGTATGTCAAGAAAACAAGATCTGACAGAAAATAAACTAGCACACTGCTAAACAAAAGCACTGACAAAGAGCTTCAGCAGCAAAGATCTGGTGGGAAACCAGAAGCGTAGCTGGACAGCACAGAGAGCTGCAAACAACATTATGTTGATTTTCATGTGAGGAATATTAGTTTATTTCATGGCAAAAGTCTAAGAAGGTGCCAGTTTTTTTCCCTATTTTTTCTTGCTATACATTGGGGTTTTATTTACTAATTTTTTGTGTGTTTTGATGTTTTTAAATGTTGGTCCAATTGTTGCTAATTGATTCTGTAGGCATCTTGATAGTTTCTGTTTTGCTTAGTTGTGGAAGTTGGTTGTGCTTCACCACATTTCACAGGAAAAGCTGGGTTTACGGTAAAATTTTGCCATCGTTTTCCTGGACATATCTGTGCTCTTGGCAAAGCTAGGCCATCCTGAAAAATAGTCTGGAAGTGTAGCCATGGGCAGGTGCACATTCCTAAAGCATGCCACTGTGCCCTCACCATACCTTTGGACTGGGATGCTTTCTGATCAGGTTGCTTATGATCGTGGGTAAAGAACTTCCGAGTGTCATGGCTTATGGGCCTCTTGTTTTTCACAATACGCAAATGGGAGTCATGACAGTGTGTTGTTTTTTTTTTTTTTACCCAACAAATGTGTTACACCGCACACCCTTGTGAGACGAGAGTTAGCACAGGGAGAGGTTGCAAGCAGCAGCTGAGGTTAGGGTGTGCGACAAAACCAGCACCTTAGATTACAAGGTGAATTTACACTGGGTCAAATGACATTAGATTTAAGGTGGTGGGCTTTGACTGCAATTTTGGGTGCACATAAAGGGGTGGGGAATTTACGTATAGCTTGATTTTTGTGAACATACAATGACTGTATTATAGGTAGATATATTCTTTCATTTCCTAGGCTTAAAGGATATAGATAGAAGTGCCATCTCTATCTGGAAAGAGTACAATGGCAAATTGGGAAGGATAGTCTGTTCAGTATCTGCTGAGAACAACTCTTACAGCAGCAAATGCTGGGAAGAGAATTGAAAAATTGATTTTTTTTTTTAATTATTATTTTGGAGTCAACTTTCTGCAGATAAGAAAAGCTTCCAACAGGGAAACGAGGCCAGCTGAAGTCCTTATATAGGAAAGGCAAACACAGAAGTAAATATTTTGTTCAAGATGTCCCTACTATTTAGAACATAGAAGCAGCTTTCTCCCTGATGCTGTTGAGGAAGGTTTATAAAGATCCTAAGCACAGGGTACATTTACCTTTGCTTATAGCTAAACATTAGCCTATTATTTAAGCATTACTTGCTTATAGCTGTAATTCTTTGTGCTTGTGTACAGCATTGTGTGTAACTGTTGCTTGCCGTTTTTCTTCAGTGAGATGGCCCGGTGGGCTTGTATTTATTTTGTACCAATATGTTCAAGGAATGTGCATGTGTGGTGAACAAGCAGAAGCATCTGACTTTGTATATTCCTGTTTATATCTGAGCATGCACAGAGTGTTAAAACAGACGTGGATACCCCAAAATTGGTTGTTTGTCACATCCAGCACCTGAGAGGCAACATCAGGTTAGCTGGTCTGAGACAATGTCCTTCTTAAAATATTAGCTCTCTGATCAGCATTTTTGTAGTTTCTGTTTAGACTGCTGTGTTGCCTCTTGTTCAGCTGGAAGGTGAGACAAAAATAGGAGAATTTCCAGTATTGTGACAATTGGAATTTGGGTTATGGTGCAGAAAATGCGAAAGGTTATTAGGGCAGAAAGCGCTGAAGGTATCATGGAGGATGTGAAGGACCAGTGGGCAGAGGAGCTGAAGTGTTGCTGGGAGTGAGCTGAGAGCATTATAAAAGGGACAGCACATGGTGGAATGGGTATAATGAGGTTACAGAGGACATTGGGCATATTACAGTGAGGAAGAAGGAATTATGGCATAGATATTGGTAAATGGAAGCCTGTACTTTATAAAATCTCTGTAGAGTCCTGTGCTGTAAAAGTATTTTTATCAAATTACATCTGTCACTTGGCTATGCAGACAAGGAAGACACAGTAAGGCAGCTCCTTAAGATAACTCACTGCTTCCTTTTTTGGCTGTGAGCTTGCCAGTTTCCTTCAGTTAGGCCAGTACCTGTGTGGGGAAACTCAGATGCCTCAGGCTTTCCTACAAGCTGACTTCCTCTGCTATTGTAGCTCCTTCCCAACTTTTCATTTGCTCTCCTCTATTTCAATATCTCACCTTTTACCTTTTTTTTTTTTTTTCCCTTGGTAATAAAGGGCATTTATTATATGTTATACCTCCCATGATTCAAGCAACGATGGATTGCTCAACTGTTTTCATCTGGCTTGCATGCACCTCTTTGGTACAGACTTCATACTGCACGTGACTGATTTGCCTTCTGATTTCTTGCTGTCCTTCATTACTAGCTTTTAAATATAGAGTATGTGTATATATTAAATATGTATAGATTGTCCTCAGTGAGCTTGCCTTTCTCTCACTCCTGAAATTAGAGCTACAACAGAAAAGTATTTAATATTTTTGTTTGTTTGTTTGTTTGAAGGCTTGGGAAAGGCTGTTGTGCTTATCAGACACGCTGGACTGTGATGTGCCTGGGCTGTTCTGCACAGGGATGTTCCAAGCCTCTTTAGAGGGATTGTGACTGCACCAAGGGTAATTTGATTTTTTAGTTTTTGAAATAATGTAATCTGTAGACCGCCTCTGAACGTTGTGCTCTGTTTTTGCCAGACCTTTAGGGAAGGCGTTTTTCAATTACTGACTTTACAAGACCCAAAGTTTGGCTGAACGCTGGCATAGGACCTGACACAGGTCCTATTTCTTGCCGTTTAATGTGTAATCATGCAAGTCTGAAATCTGAATTCCCTGCTCTCCCTGTGCAATCAGGTAGAGCCAGCTTTGCCGCTGATCAAATGGAGCCAGGAGACAGACTGGCCTGCTCCCAGCGCCCAAACGGGTTTGTTTATTTAACACGGGACTTCTTTTCCTCACTAATGAACGGCTTTCAACCCGGGGCATCGCTAGAGCCCTCTCTTTATGGCTGTGTGAGAAAGAGGACTTGCACATCCCTCCCTCCCTCCCTCTCGCCATGACGCCGAGGCCGCTCCCGGCGGCCGCTCCGTGCCGGCACTGGAGCGGGGCCGCGGAGTCGGCCGGCGCTGGCGCTGCCGGTGCCGCCC
>VYZR01083194.1:1463-13089 GCA_013400675.1 Oxylabes madagascariensis
ACAGCAAGTCCTCTAAAACAGTACTCCGGGGAATTTTTCCAGACAGGGATCAAAGCCTCCTGCAAAGCTCCAAGGTTTAGGATGCAGAAACAATGAAAATGAGGCATCTGGGGATGAGTAAAAATGGAGATGACAAACTAGCTTTGAAATTGGTAGACAACTGGTAAAAGAGCTGACAGGAAACCTAGTGATGAATGGCAAAGCTGAAGTGCAATTACTAAATGAGTTCCTTCAGTATCAGCCTCAGAACTAGCCAAATCAATCTGTAAATAAGTACTGGAATTCACCAGACAAGACCCTCCCACAAAGACACCAGTGATACTAAAGATACTCAGATGACCTCCCCTAGTGTTGCTTTTTCTGATCAATTCCAATTCCCCACTCCACACATCCACATATAAATACATAAATTAGTTTTAGGATGCATAAGAAGAATGGCCATAACAATGGCAAATCTGTCATACAGGAGGAAGCTAAAGGGAGATGCCTGTTACATAAAATAATGAGAATAAGATTGTCCTTGATAAATACATTGATGAAAGATGAAGCCTTCTCTGAAGGACAGCCCAGGCACAGACAACAAGTGCTGTCCATGACTAAATTTGGGCTGTAAATCAGAAGAGTCTTTGAAGTTAGACAGGGCAGTTCTAAATTCTATCTTCAATAAAGTGAAAATAACCAACCCACTCACCTCCCCAGTTAATTTTAAGATAGAGCTTGATTACTGAATCAGATTATTTGTTCTGTTGAAGGACTCAACTTTACCTTGAATACACTTTAATTTCATTTCCTTATTTTCACTGAAGGCCAGTTCCAGGTGATAAATGCTCAGATGTTCTCTTACCCTGAAGAAGTCTGACAGTGGACGAATGTGATTTAGAAGTGAAAGGGTTCAGTCTTACTAGACCTGGTTTTCCTGTTTCATGTAACAAAGAGCAGACCACTTTCGACTAAAACATGACTCCGAACTTGACTTTCCTTTGAGGACCAACCCTTATCCCTCAAAACTATCTAAGCAAGAAAACAGTTTGCAACAGAGGAATCGACCCTATTTAAAAGTGATGGAGGTGAATGAATCCTATTTAAAGGACAAAAGTCTCCTTTTTTTCCCAAACGTTTTGCACTTTTGAGAGTCTAAATGTTGGGCTGTAACAGCTGTGAGATTTACATGGCTACAAGAATATAACTATTTTGAAAAATACAGACAGACTATTAAATACTATTACTTTGAAACTTAAAAAAGTCTGCAGCTATCAAAAACTTGAAATACACACAATTTTTGAGTCCTTGTCCTCTTCTTCTGGGTTTCCTCAAAGCATCTCTGAGATACTGAGCTTCCTACCATGAGTCTGCCAGGCTGAGCTATGTCACCGATCTTGTCCCCAAAACATCTGTGATACCAAACACAGCTCCAAGCAGAGCGGATGGATCACACATAAGCAACTTCTGCTCTGGGAAAATTAATCTCATTACATGTTTTGATTAACATGGCAATGAAAGCAATTTATTACTTCATTTAGAGAGATAAATCATGTTTAACACAAATAAATAAAAATTTAAAGACACCATTCCTGCCCTCATTACAAGCAAAGTCACTAACAGAACGTTCGGCATGAATCACTTTCCCACAGCAAACAAGCTGGCTGGGTACACACAGGCTCTGCCAGACCTTCTGCATTTCACATGTGCACGTGCACACACACAGAGCACTGAACCAGTGGCCTCCTTTTCCTCTTCCTTCACCCCCAAAAATGCAACAGCCATGAAAGACCATGGAGTACTACAGGTATAAAAAGAAATGTCACTGAGCTTTGGAAGCTCTTCCATCCAGCACCAGTATGTATCTCTCCATAAATCTTACACTTCCCCCACAGTAAGAGATTACCAGAAGGCTTTGCCTGAAAGAAGGAGCAACTAGAAGAGTTTTTAACATGCAAAAATTTACTGAGTATCAATGACGAATATCATCAAAACACCAGGAAAAGATACAAAAATGTGAAAGAAAACTTTTTTTCCCCTCCTCCATTTGGAGCAGTGATACTAAAAATTGCTGAAAAGGGAGGGGTTTTATGCCATGACCAGCAAAGCATTTAGTCCCATGAGCATTTATTAGTGCAATCCTAATCACAAATTCTTAGCTGTCCATGCTGTGCAATGCAAGGAGTAGGAAGCTACCTTACACCCAAGGGGGTTTTATTTTAGAAGCAGGAGACTCAATATAACAAGCACCAAGATGAGCTTTTCACGTTTCATTTTTGTAACTATGGCATTTAATAAATAATGGGAAAATGTAGTTTTTGAAGGTTTCTGCACTGATCCTTACTTACATCTTGGAGACACTTGATGTTAGTGACATCTTTCTATAAAAAAAAGGTGTAAAGCAGGTGTTCTTAAGTGTGTTTTAGTAATCAAAGTTCAGCAGCACCTGAAGCTGCCCGGAGGAAAAACAAAGGTCACCTGTCCTACAGAACAAAATCCTCCCTGCAAGGCAGCACCACAGCAGCAGCAGTCTGTCCATGTTACAACTGCATATACATCTTCCCTTTCTGCAGGATATGAGTAACATCAGCCAAATGAATCAGATTTCAAGAGAAATCTCTGAATTTGGCAAGTACTTATTCTAATGAGCATAGCCTGTTAAAACCATTCCTACGAGAGGTCTCCCAAACCAAAATCACACCTAAGCACTGGCTTAAAAACTGCTATGCAACACAAATAACCTGAAGGCCTCTCTTGACTCATTAAATCAAGAACCTATCTCTCCAAGAGGTTATAATTTAAATGAAAGCTAAGCCTTGGCAAATCTCATCAGATTGTCAAATATGGATTTTATGTAGGAACCCCATCTGCTTGTGCAGCTACATGAATATGCAACACGACTGTTGCTGCAACACTTGCATTCACATTGCGGAAAATTTACAAGTAAGCAGTTCCCAACTACAATTAAATCGGGAACAAAGTTCTGAAAACACGGGCAGTAAATTGCTGCTCACAAATATGAGCTTTGAGGCTCCAAGTTTCCTTTTCTCTCCCCCTCAAGTGCTGAGGTGATGAAACTTTACAGCAGAGGTGTGTTACCCTTTGCGCTTGCATGAAGGCTCAGCAATGTTCCCAGCTGGGCAGGGTGCGCTGCTGCCTGGAGCGCAGGGTCAGGAGCACGCGTGACACCTGCTCTGTGCCACGTGACGCAGCGAGTGCCAGGAATGCTGGGCAAATTAATTACCAGCTTCCCAGGTGAGGCCACTGCCAGCTGGAGGCCAAGGGGCTCACGGGCTGTTCCGCAGGGCTAAACCTGCCCACAGACCACACACACAGCCCAGAGCTAACTGCTGGAGTTCTGCACATTCCTCAGTACGCATCTGTCCAAATTCAGCAGCTGCTCACTCAAGCCAGCAGACGCTCACATACCTGCTTTGAAAATTATTCTTATAATACAGATTCTGAAGTTTTCAATTCTGCACATCATAACTTCTGGCTAAAGATGGGTTTAGGTCAAGTTCTCCATTCAGTGGAAGGTGACCACAACTCTGCTCTCCACAGCAGAGTCAAAACTGCTCCAGAGTAAAAAGAACCAATTCCCTACAGAGCAGATGTAGGACAGAGGGAGAGACTGTCCAACCGACAGCCCAAAATGACTGATTTGGCTGTAACTAAGCAAAAGAAACCCCACAACCAGTTGTGAATATATATAAGCACACTCTATATTCAAATTGAAAGTGACTGCCAAACCTAAATCAATTCTGATTTATGGATGCCAGACAGCTCTCTTGGAAAGCATCAACAGCATTTTAACTTTGTACATTTAGCAGTGATAAATTCTTGGTTACTGGTAAAAATTTTTTTAAAAGCCTCTCATCACAATATAAAATGCCTCATCTCGACCAGCAAATATCCACAGCATTTCTAATTATTAAAATCTACTTTGTTACTTTTGAGTTTTTTGTTTTTTTTGTTTTTTTTTTTTTTTTAATTAAGCCTGCATGTTTTACTCTCAAATTCTCCTGTGAAACACTTAAAAAGTATTGACAAAAGGCCAGGAATTCACATAACAGAAGCTCCCTCAAACCACCAGGCAAGCAAAGTTCCTGTCTACCAAATACAACCCATTTAAGCCAATAACTGCACAAACACCTCTGTAATAATTTGCTCAGCACATTACCTATCATTCTCTAGGCTGAAAAACCTAATTAGAAAAAACAAATATATGCTGTAGCACTATTTAGGCTTCTCAATTCCCACTAAAGAGGCCCTGGATCAGAAAAGAAGTTCCATCAGGGATAAGACACCCATGCAAATTTGCGAAAGTTGCCACTCCCTGGCTTTTCTGGCAGCTACTGCTTGTGTTCATTGGCATCTAGAAGAACAGGCTCAAGAGGAATTAAGTAGCCCCTCAGTACAGCAGAATACATGCAGCAGCTTCTGGTCAGGTGCCACAGAAATTATCAGGGCAGCGAAGCTTCAAAGTGGGCTCTCTGATTCAAACTCAAATGAATTTCAGAACAAGCTGACAACAATCTAGAAAATGACACTGGGTAGCAGCACAACTGTCTCCCTGGAAGAAAATACCAACCCCATGTCACACAAATTCTCCACCCTCCCTGATACCACGCACAAGACATTTCTTATAATACAAGGATTAAACAGATGAGGAGTTTGCACTAACATGCACTCCAAGATGTACACAAGCTCAATACATCCAAGGAATAAATAGACAGATTGGACTCCTGTGCCTCTCCACAACAGAGCAGATGTTTCTCCAAATTCAAAGCACGATTATTTTTAATAAGGAATTAAACAGAGGAACTGCCATCGTTAAGTTAGGTAACCCCTTAACCTAATCGTCTAGTAACCCTTTTCAAAGCACAGAAAAAGTTGTATTTCTCACAATCTCCCAAACTCCCCACAATATCCTCACAAAGCATTTGACAAATGTGCAATATATGTGTATGACGGAGGAAGCTGGACATATCAAACACCCTGGCCTACATTTCTCAGGAGGTCAAATGAAGGACAGATACATGGAAAGCACTATTTTGGCAGCACATGCATTTGCAAAGCAAAATATTTCACCAACTTTTATTCCATTCTCTTAGATCCTCATTTACATTCCCCAATTACATGAAAAAAAAAAAAAAGATAAATTCAAACCCAAACCCCAAACCAGCCTACGGAATCATAGAAGTGTGAATAAATACAGCAGAGATGACTTCACATACCTCTAATCACAACCTGAGAAGGTGCATAAATGTTTAGCATTTGGATCAATACTTGCCTACATAGGGCAGGATTCTCACATTTCAATTCCACTGTTTAGTTAGGTTTTGAAATTGGATTTCTGGGGGGTTGGTCTGTGCCTAATCTCAGTCCTTCCAGGAACAAGTGTATTTCTACCTGGCCATCAGTGAGGTCAGATCCAAGTCACAAACACCGGAGCTGGCCTGTGGTTTCCCATAAAACAATGTTTTCCATGTATAGTATTATGTGCAGACAAACAGAATCAATCTAAAATAAACCCAGTGCGTTGACCATGAGGTGCTCATTTCCTTACTTTCATATTTGACCCAAACCCTTCATTCAGAAGTACCATTTGAACTTAGCAAAACGTGCTCTCTCAGACCAGGAGGAACAGAACACATCCCTATTTCAGTATCAGGACACGGAAGCTCAGGAAAGGTATTCCATTTGTATTCTCCCTTCTGTTCCAACAGAAGCAATCCCCCAAGTGGAGCTGTTCAAATGTGCAGTTGAGTCTTCACTTTGCAGAAAGAGAACACATAGAACAAGAGCACGAATCAGTGCCAAATGTGTAACTTCTGACAGAAAATGGCTGGAGACCAGTAGGCAAATAAATCCCCAATAATCCCCTTTCATATGCATTTCCCTCCCTTCCCCTAATGAGCTTGCTGAAACTGAGCTCATAGATGATGCAAACACCTTTTTACTCTCCATGCCTTTCTAAGAGAAATTCCAGTCACAATGGAGAGGGTAAATAACTCTTTTGCAAAAACTCCAGAAGTGACATTATTGAAATCAACACAGCATTTGTTATGAATAATTTAACCACGAACTGCCAGGACATTTCATTTCAAATCTAATTTAACTGTTGGAATAAATGACTACCAACCAGTACTCATCACAGAGTTTCAAAGCCCTCATTCTCACTTGCATTTGAGAACTCTTCAGGTTTTCACTAACACCAAAACAGAATAAATGCTAAAACCAGAACAGAATTAAAAGCTCCAAACCTTCACAAAACAGAGCACCTAACCAAAAATCCCTTTTGAATTTTTTTGTTTTTTGATAATGCTCTTCTCCTCCCTACTAGCCTGAGCTGTCTGAATGGAGTCAATTTCAACAGAATCAGTAACCTGCTAAATTACGGTAATTTGCAATTAAACAAATACTTGCAGATAAATATTCAAATGAGTGTACAACGCCAAAAAGAGCGCCATGACTAAGCTGAACACAAAGATTGGGCACAAATGTAAAAAAGGGTGACTGCATGTTAGCAGGTAAGTCTTCTTACATACTAGAGAAAAACAGTTTTAAAACACTCTTAATGACAAGTAACTAACCAGAGAAACAAGTCTACAGCAGGACATGGATAGAAAACCACTAAAATCCCAAGCTTAAATCTTGTCCTCACAAAGACAAAATCTGCCTCGCTGACAACTAAATGCCCTGAAGGATAGTCCTATCTGTGTGGGAGTAACGTCACCTGTGCGTAAGAACAGAATTTAGCTTTAAAAATACATGTGTTGTAATAAACTGGCACAGGTAAATGTGTGCTTCAGAGATTAACATCTTGAGCTAGATTAGAAAGAATTATTTTCTCCTCCTATGGAGCACTGGAAGCCTTATTAGAGCTTGCCTTCCTGTACAACATCTGGCACGGACTGACACAAGCTACCTGACTAAAGAAAATGTTAGTCTAGTGACACATCAAAAATGTTTGTCTCTGTGTCACGAAAAGCTGTGCTGAAAAATACTACCCTATATATGCTTCGCATTTCATTCATCTCCCTAATGTATTTTAAATCACTTTAGGGATCGCGAGGTACCCTACTTGGAGAGCTTTAGCTGCTGAAACACTCTGCCCACAGCCCAATTACTCAATACTGTACAAAATGTTGCTCCCACAGGGTGGGGTTTGCAGCCTCCGCACCCATCGGAGCTGGCTGCAGGTGAGCACCATGGCTCCAGTCCCTCTGGCTGTGCCACGCACCTGCAGGCACGAGCTCGTAAGAAAGAAGAACAGTAGAAAGATTGAAAAGGTTTGGGAAGTTTCCTGCTAAGAAGGAAGATAAATAACCAGTGACACCTCCAAGGCTTGAAGCTAACAGAATGGCTGGTCCCTAAAAGCTCAGGAGAGCTTTCCAGGGAGCAGCAATAACCTCCAGTAACTCTCATGTTACTCCTCGTAGCATACATGCTCATAAACAAAGCACTGGTAGCTCTGCTGCAGCGGCCCAAGGGCTGGCAGAGGCGTGCCCAGCCTTTTTAACGAGCTCCCCGGAAAAGAAAAGGGACTGGGACATCCTCCTCCTCCTCCCACGGACACTATCACATTGCACCGAGGGCACCGGGCTTCTGGCCACCAGAAACTGCCAATAGGAGTTACTGGCAAAAGGTACACCCAGTGAAAGTCTACCAGTGATTCACCTTTCCAAGTATGATCAGAAAAGCAAACTCTTACCTAATTTTGTTTTTGGAAGACAGAAAATGAGGGCTGAACCTTTTAAGAAAATGGGTCTGTTTATGTGAAATCAATTCGGATCAAAGGTGGAAGAGTCTCAAAAGAGAAGGAAAAAGATGTGCAGATAATGGCAAAAAGAAACATACAATCTGGTCATTATTTGGTATTTGGAAGAGACAGGGGGAAAGTAAAGTCACTTCACAGAAGTTCACTTTTATCTGCATGACTTTCTATGCATGAAAAACAACACAGACAAGTCCAAGCCCTTACTCAATAGTAACAAAATCCCAAAGACTTCGTCAGATGAAACCATACAGAAGCAGCAAACGCAGTTCTTCACTTTAGTCTTGGTTTTCTGTGTGCCTGTTAGTTGTTGCACTTAATTTTAGAAGGGTAACACACCTTTTTATGCCTTTCCTTTTTTACAACCAGCCACATAATCACCTTGTGCAAGAATATAATCTATTGATAGAAAACTAGCTGTGGATATTCTAGTAGTTTAGACTCCAGCTGACTTAGAAAACACCAAGATCAAAACTCTGAAGAGCACCTTAAGAATACTTGAAGGAGAGAATATATATAATTATAACAAGCAAAAGCCTTTCTGCTATACTGAGAGAGATTCAAACTGCAAATATTTATGACTTTGACTACTAGAATCAGAATATCATGGAATTGGAATTTTGTAAGGAATTGACCATCAGCTTGAAAGCACCAAGGTTCCTTCTGCTAGAACAGGAGGCACATCTTCCTTTTCCCCTCCATATTCCAGCCAAAGCCCATGCCTCTGCACACAGGCAATTTGCCTGAAATTTCCCTGTAACTATACAAGGAAACTGAGGGAAAAACACCTTCATTGGCATTAGCTGGTCGCCAGATCAGATTTAGAAAGACTACTAAAGTAAGAATTTGGAAAAATCTCCAATAACATTTATGGCTGAGATGAGGAGGGGAAGAAAAGACAACTATTGGTCTGACCGGGCTGAAGCAACCTAAATTATTTCTAACTTCAAAACAACTTTAAGGAAGTTTTGTTTAGTCTTGACTCCTCCATATCATACACTGAAACTGCTCTCGTCCAGTGTGGGAAGCAAAAAGGCCCAAATTTGACATATTATTTGAAAGACTTCAAGGGAAGCAAGCACTAGATAAGGAACACATTTCCAAACCAAGAGGACACATTTCCTCCTAACTCTGCTCACAGATGAAGCTGACCCAACGATTTACACTGAAATGGGTATTTCAGTAGGTCTGACACACAGAAGTGAACTGCCACCTCCTCATACAGCAGTTCATATGGAAGAGAACAAAACTTAGATCTAAAAGTAACACTTCAATTATAAATTTCATCTCCATTTTCATCCAGGAGAGAGCATCGCAGTTTGAGGCTTTTTCATGTTTAGTTTTTTTGCACCACAAGTGCTATTCAAGTGCACCTTTCCGCAATTAAAAAATTGCCTCAGAAGAATCTAAAGACTTCTCCAAGAAGCTTGCTCTTCAGAAACTGCTTAATAGATTTCACAGTGCTAAAACCCAAAACAGCCTCCACAAAAAACAACCTGGCATGTAAAATACTGAAATTATTTTTGGGGTGTCTGAAAACAGAGCTGGAAAGGCATTGCTTGCATCCATGGACAGGCACCACAGGTGTTCTGATCTGAAAGGATATTGCACAGCTCAGCTTTGAAGGGTAACCCCTTCCTTTCTGGGTTGAACCCACAGAAAAATCTGTATGAAATTTGCCCCATTCCATTTAATGAGTCAAATTCTCCCAAATGTGCTTCCACTCCTTAACAGAGTACATCGAGGACCAACTTGGTCCTGCATGAACAAAGTACAAAAATTACAGCTTGAAATGCAGTGCAATCCAAATAATGAGTAATTAGAAAGACCCAATCTTTCCTCATTTAGCCTAGAATTCCAGGCTTTACCCCATCACACACACAACCCATGGCACATGGGTAACCTGGTTACTGGCACATGGCTCAGCACCTGTTACCAGTAACCCAATGATGACCTTGTTAAGGCTCCTCACATTGAAAATTACTCAGATCCATGACAACACAAGGAGTGTGGTGTTTTATTTTAAGCATCAAAATTCAACAATCACATTAGTGTGCTAAACAATAAAAAAAATCTGTTCAAAGCAAACCTGTGAAAATATTTATCTCGAGTATTATAAATTTCTTAACCTACCTTCAAGCCTGCAACTGCACAAAAAAAAAAAAAAAATTAATGCAAGTAACCTTTCAAAAATAAAGGAAAGATAATTTCCCAGTGAGTGTGGGAAGACTTAAATTCAGCGAAAAGTAAATTTTCACACAACTTTCACCAGCTTCAAGTAACAATAATTGAAAGCTCTTCAGTAGAGAGCAGCATGTTATCAGAACTTGCCATATCGTCCTACGCAACGTCTTATGTTTAAATTTAATGACCGCGAGCTGCCATTTATCTGCAGTGATTCCTTTGGGCCAGAGGCAGACCAGCCACAAGCACGTTCAGGCTCTGACACTGTTTACTTACTCACTCCCATGTTCTTTATAAATTCGCATAAAAACACAGATAACGTTAAGGGCGAGTGATCCCTGACACCGGAACACAGCTGGGAATTAACGAGCAATTGACACGGCAGCGCTAAGACTCCCTTTCCACAACAACAGCCCACACCATGTGTATATTTACCTACAATGTAGCATAACAACCCTGCCGCTGCTGCTGACAAGCTGCTGGAAACACACATCAGAGGCAAGGCAGAAACAAGCTGTGCAGTAGCCTTGTAACAGTAACACTCCTCACTACTCCATCAGAGTGACTTTCTCCACAATTGTTAGCTCAAAAAACATGGTTTTTTTCCTTATCATAATTTTCTTCTCACAAAAAAGTTTAATCTGAGGTAAAAGTACACTTTTCCTCATTCACTCATAGTCAGATAGGCCTCAATGTTCATGTTTAAATGCAATGGGAACACAGAATTCAGTGAAGCTATAACGTTTAAAATAAAACCTGCAATGGAAACATTATTGACCATCCTCCCAGAACCACAACAACAACAAAAAAGCTTGCAAAATACTTCTGACAAATTATTTAGACTCCAAAATGAAGAGACTGCATTACATTAGATTTCAGTTTTTGAACATCTTTTCTTGAAACGCTTTACAGCAACCTCTGACTTCGGTGCAGTCAATCCATGAAACATTTAACATAGAAAAAAAAAAAACAGGCATCAAGGGAAAAAATTCAAACCAACGGAATAATAATTAAAATAGTATTAAAAAATCTGTTAAAACATGCAGCTATTTTCATCATTTCCTAATGCTTAGCACATGAATGCAAGAAACAGGGAGGAGGCACCATAAACACCAGATTAAAATATACCCACCCCTAGCTGAAAGCTTTTTGGTGTTGATAATTTTGGCAGCGTACTCTTGTCCTGTGGTGATTTTCATACACCTCCTCACGACGGAGAACGCCCCTCTGGAAACCAAAACCAGGCAAAGTGTCAGTCCAACTGAAACACTCCACTGCCATTACCAGCTAACGAGCAGCACGAAGGGGTGTAATGTCGACAGAATTGAAAAAAAAAAAAAAAGTATTTTCTGATTTTCTGACAGGGACGGTCAGCATTGATTTTATTCAGCCGAACAGTGAACTCTGCGGGGTAGAAGCCGTGTGACCAATCCCGCTAGCTCGGGCGGAGGGCGGGCGGGTTTTCACCGCGTCCGTGCCGGCACACCGCGGGGGCACACAGGGCGGCGGCCGCCGTGCCCCCCTCGGCGGCGACACCGGGGGGGCGACACCCAACATGGCGCTCAGGGCTGCGCCTCCCGCCCCGCCGCTGGGGGGCGCCCGCCGCGCTCCGACACCCCTCACGGACCGAGACCCCCACCCCGCGACAACCGAAGAGATAAAAATAACAATAAATAATAATAA
>VYZR01083204.1:0-25689 GCA_013400675.1 Oxylabes madagascariensis
AAAAAAAAAGGGATTGGGAAATCGCTGGCCGCTTTTTTGTGCCGAATATCCACTCGTGTGATGGTACCGGGATGCGGAGTTACAGTGATGTAACTGTTTGCTTTGCTGGAGACATAATTAGGTTGAAGTCGCCGTGACTGTTCGCATTAACAGACTTGAATGAGCTCTTTTGAAGTGAATGCTCTCTGACTTTGAAAATTTACAGATAAAAAGGAGCCGTGCTGGTTCATTAGGAGATGAAACTGATGTGAAATTTTAGCGGTTTGAGATTAGAGTTAAATAGCTGAGCACTCTCTGTGGCTGAAAGGAATTGGTAATACTTTTATCTCTCGAAAGCTTCTTGGTTTTGCTTTAGCGTGGTGTATTTTTGTATCATACAGATCTGAAGGATTTCCATTTTATGTCTTTTACGAGGACGGAGAACTTCTAAGGAAAGTGAATTGATGGGATTTTGCAGTGGTTGAGTGGCTGAACATGAAGAACATAGAGGAAATGTGAGGATTTATGTGTCTGATATGAGGAACAATTGAAACAAAGGCTTGAACGTTCCTCTAATGACTACTGGAAGTAGCTAGTGAGACTAGTTTGACCAGTAGCATTATTTTTTTGGAACTTGGGAAGAAGAATCACATGGATATGGATGTGGATATAATAGCTGACATAAAAATGTGCTTGCCAGCTTGATATCACAGAGCAATCACTGTCTGTGATACCTGAGCTCTCTTCAGCTGAGTGTGAGGATAGAGTGTGCACCGATGAGTGCAAAAATTAGAAATAAAAAATTTATTCTCTCAAGTAGGATGCGATTCATGCAATTGCTGTTGGCAAAGAGGTGAAACTTTCAACATTCACCTGCCAGTGTTGATATTGGTGTGTGCCTGCAGCCTTGTGGAGTCTGATCTGAATCTGAGCTTTGTCCCAGAGAGGCAGAAATCAAATCCCAGACACAGATTGTGTTTGTGTCCTTCTCAGGTGAAGGTTGTTTAATCCAGGAGCGTTTTGTCCTTGCTGCTGTACCCCAGTGAACTCCTGGTTGATCAGATAGTGTGTTTGCTTCCTTGCTGGGCAGCAGAGTCAGGTGTAATATATTTTCTTTGACTTTCACATCTCGAGGTGAAAGAAGTGTTATTGAAAAGATATCCTGCTGAACATCTCTGGTGTTACTTTGTGCTTAGGGAAGGGTGATTTGGTATCACAAATCTCTTCCATGTCTGATAGCAAAGCTTTGTAATACTTTGTACAAATATGTGTTCTGAATAGGCACATCGGGGAGTTTTCTTGCATTTTTAATAACTTCTTCTACCGTGAATTCTCGTTTCTGGGTTTTGAGGATGTTTATAAAGATGTTATTGGCATAATTCATAGAAATGGTTTGGGTTGGAAGGGAGCTTAAAGATCATCTTGGTGCCACCCCTTGTGGGGGACATCTTCAGCTAGATGGGATTGCTCAGAGCTCTATCCAGCCTGGCCTTGAACAATTCCAGGGATGGGGCAACCTGTGCCAGGGCCTCACCACCCTCACAGGGAGGAATTCATTCTGTACGTCTAAACCAAATTTCTTCTCTTTAAGTTTGAAAAAGACACATGTAATTAGGTGATCAGCTCCTTCCACTAAAACCAGTTATTTTACAAGGCCATCTTTCTGGTGATCATGAATTTATAATGTAACTTCTTCAAAAGTTGTTTGGGTTTTTTGTTTTTTTTTTATTCCAGCGGTATATCTGTATTTTATGCCCAAGTTTCAGTACCAGTGAGGTGCAGGTCAGGTGAGATATTCCCAACCTGAGAATTTCAAATAACCCCGAAGAGTGGAACTGGATTGGGTCAGGTTTGATATAACTACATGTGCAAACATGACACTGGGCATGAAGCATTGAATAATTTGGTGTTATCTTCTGGTGCCAGATAAAGATTTGTAAAAGGTCAAATTAAAATCTGTTGCTTGGTGTGTTAGGGGTTGAAGTGTAGTGCTTTGGCCCTTTGTACTCTGAGTCTGTAACAAAGAGTAAATTTGGTTAAGACAGGCATTGAAGCAGATAAATGAAGAGTAGAGGGAAGCTGTGAGCATCTCAGTGGGGATGCTGAGCTCTTCATGAAGGGAGAGCTTTCAAACATTGATCCTCTTCCTTCAGAGGCACCAAGGTGGGGGCACTGGTGTGGGCAGCTGGAGAGGAGAAGGATGGGGCAAATCCCACGAGAATTCCCAAAACCATTATTCCTGCAAAGCTGATCTGAGGGGACACTTGCACATAACCCAGGCTGTGATAAACGCAGTTTTTGCACAGGATTGCAGTTGGGATTGGGGGCTGACTGAACAAATCACGTCCCTGNATCCTGCTGAACATCTCTGGTGTTACTTTGTGCTTAGGGAAGGGTGGTTTGGTATCACAAATCTCTTCCATGTCTGATAGCAAAGCTTTGTAATACTTTGTACAAATATGTGTTCTGAATAGGCACATCGGGGAGTTTTCTTGCATTTTTAATAACTTCTTCTACCGTGAATTCTCGTTTCTGGGTTTTGAGGATGTTTATAAAGATGTTATTGGCATAATTCATAGAAATGGTTTGGGTTGGAAGGGAGCTTAAAGATCATCTTGGTGCCACCCCTTGTGGGGGACATCTTCAGCTAGATGGGATTGCTCAGAGCTCTATCCAACCTGGCCTTGAACAATTCCAGGGATGGGGCAACCTGTGCCAGGGCCTCACCACCCTCACAGGGAGGAATTCATTCTGTACGTCTAAACCAAATTTCTTCTCTTTAAGTTTGAAAAAGACACATGTAATTAGGTGATCAGCTCCTTCCACTAAAACCAGTTATTTTACAAGGCCATCTTTCTGGTGATCATGAATTTATAATGTAACTTCTTCAAAAGTTGTTTGGGTTTTTTGTTTTTTTTTTATTCCAGCGGTATATCTGTATTTTATGCCCAAGTTTCAGTACCAGTGAGGTGCAGGTCAGGTGAGATATTCCCAACCTGAGAATTTCAAATAACCCCGAAGAGTGGAACTGGATTGGGTCAGGTTTAATATAACCACATGTGCAAACATGACACTGGGCATGAAGCATTGAATAATTTGGTGTTATCTTCTGGTGCCAGATAAAGATTTGTAAAAGGTCAAATTAAAATCTGTTGCTTGGTGTGTTAGGGGTTGAAGTGTAGTGCTTTGGCCCTTTGTACTCTGAGTCTGTAACAAAGAGTAAATTTGGTTAAGACAGGCATTGAAGCAGATAAATGAAGAGTAGAGGGAAGCTGTGAGCATCTCAGTGGGGATGCTGAGCTCTTCATGAAGGGAGAGCTTTCAAACATTGATCCTCTTCCTTCAGAGGCACCAAGGTGGGGGCACTGGTGTGGGCAGCTGGAGAGGAGAAGGATGGGGCAAATCCCACGAGAATTCCCAAATCCATTATTCCTGCAAAGCTGATCTGAGGGGACACTTGCACATAACCCAGGCTGTGATAAACGCAGTTTTTGCACAGGATTGCAGTTGGGATTGGGGGCTGACTGAACAAATCACGTCCCTGTCTCATCAGTGAACTCTCCGTGAGCAATTGCAGGTGATGACTCTGAGTTGAATATTTCACCTGCGGAGGCTGCGTGTGTCGTGTTCCATCTCCTGTCACCCCCAGCTCCAAACGGGTGCACATCAATGTGAGACACCAAGCCTGTCTGCTCCTGTGTCTCTGCTCAGCTGCCACCAAATGCCACCTCAGTTACAGCTTAATGGGTCTGGATTTCACAATATTGTGAAGTTAAAGAGTCTAAAAGCTTATTTGTAAAGCAAACCACAGAGCAATCACAGCTTCCTGCTGTGATGCAGGAGATAAGGGGGAGTGGTTTTAAACTAAAAGAGGGGCAGTTGGGATTTGATATCAAGATTTTCACAATGAGGGTGGTGAAGCTCTAGCACAGAGAATCTGTGGATGCCTCTTCCCTGGAAATGTCCAAACTCAGGTTGGATGGAGGTTTGGAGCAACCTGAGATAGNTGTGCTTAGGGAAGGGTGATTTGGTATCACAAATCTCTTCCATGTCTGATAGCAAAGCTTTGTAATACTTTGTACAAATATGTGTTCTGAATAGGCACATCGGGGAGTTTTCTTGCATTTTTAATAACTTCTTTTACCGTGAATTCTCATTTCTGGGTTTTGAGGATGTTTATAAAGATGTTATTGGCATAATTCATAGAAATGGTTTGGGTTGGAAGGGAGCTCAAAGATCATCTTGGTGCCACCCCTTGTGGGGGACATCTTCAGCTAGATGGGATTGCTCAGAGCTCCGTCCAACCTGGCCTTGAACAATTCCAGGGATGGGGCAACCTGTGCCAGGGCCTCACCACCCTCACAGGGAGGAATTCATTCTGTACGTCTAAACCAAATTTCTTCTCTTTAAGTTTGAAAAAGACACATGTAATTAGGTGATCAGCTCCTTCCACTAAAACCAGTTATTTTACAAGGCCATCTTTCTGGTGATCATGAATTTATAATGTAACTTCTTCAAAAGTTGTTTGGGTTTTTTGTTTTTTTTTTATTCCAGCGGTATATCTGTATTTTATGCCCAAGTTTCAGTACCAGTGAGGTGCAGGTCAGGTGAGATATTCCCAACCTGAGAATTTCAAATAACCCCGAAGAGTGGAACTGGATTGGGTCAGGTTTAATATAACCACATGTGCAAACATGACACTGGGCATGAAGCATTGAATAATTTGGTGTTATCTTCTGGTGCCAGATAAAGATTTGTAAAAGGTCAAATTAAAATCTGTTGCTTGGTGTGTTAGGGGTTGAAGTGTAGTGCTTTGGCCCTTTGTACTCTGAGTCTGTAACAAAGAGTAAATTTGGTTAAGACAGGCATTGAAGCAGATAAATGAAGAGTAGAGGGAAGCTGTGAGCATCTCAGTGGGGATGCTGAGCTCTTCATGAAGGGAGAGCTTTCAAACATTGATCCTCTTCCTTCAGAGGCACCAAGGTGGGGGCACTGGTGTGGGCAGCTGGAGAGGAGAAGGATGGGGCAAATCCCACGAGAATTCCCAAAACCATTATTCCTGCAAAGCTGATCTGAGGGGACACTTGCACATAACCCAGGCTGTGATAAACGCAGTTTTTGCACAGGATTGCAGTTGGGATTGGGGGCTGACTGAACAAATCACGTCCCTGTCTCATCAGTGAACTCTCCGTGAGCAATTGCAGGTGATGACTCTGAGTTGAATATTTCACCTGCGGAGGCTGCGTGTGTCGTGTTCCATCTCCTGTCACCCCCAGCTCCAAACGGGTGCACATCAATGTGAGACACCAAGCCTGTCTGCTCCTGTGTCTCTGCTCAGCTGCCACCAAATGCCACCTCAGTTACAGCTTAATGGGTCTGGATTTCACAATATTGTGAAGTTAAAGAGTCTAAAAGCTTATTTGTAAAGCAAACCACAGAGCAATCACAGCTTCCTGCTGTGATGCAGGAGATAAGGGGGAGTGGTTTTAAACTAAAAGAGGGGCAGTTGGGATTTGATATCAAGATTTTCACAATGAGGGTGGTGAAGCTCTAGCACAGAGAATCTGTGGATGCCTCTTCCCTGGAAATGTCCAAACTCAGGTTGGATGGAGGTTTGGAGCAACCTGAGATAGTGGGAGGTGTCCCTGCCCGTGGCAGGGGGTGGCACTAAATGACATTTAAAGGTCCCTTCCAACCCAATCGATTCAATAATTCTGCTATGTTCATAATAAACATTTGCATTACCATTTAGGCTTGCAGTAGAATGTTTCAGTTTGTTTAAATAAGGTAAGAGACTTCTCTTTTTCAATTCCTCTAGAACTGGGAAAATTTGGGAATGGGTACTGAAGAACTCCACCAGTAATGTTGTATTTGGAGTATCTATTTCTAACAAGCTGCTTTCAGAACCTTTTCAAGAAAGTGACTTTGTATTTGCTGTAGCTCTTAAATGTCAGAATCTTTGTGTTACTCTCAAAATATATGAAATTAACCTTGTAAGTAAGAGTGATTTCCACGTCACACAATTTACTTCAAATAAATAGAGAATAAAACCAATGAAGAAAACCCTAGGTACTTCTTAGGCAGCTTCAATCAGACAGCAATTCAGGCCCACACCTCTTCTGTTCTCTTCCCCAAATAGAAATGTAATGCAAGATTCTGTGCTGAAATCCTGCTCCGAGTGCCATGTGGTGATTTCCAAAACAGCTAAAAATGTCAAGCTTTCAACTACCTGGTCTTCTAAATAAAACACAAACTTCTTCTTTGTAGCCACGTGCAGCGTGTTTCAGAGTGCTACTCTTGATGTTTATTATTTGTCTTTAACAGTATTTTCCTGATGCAGCTTTGCTAATCGGTTTGTTGGTGATGTCTTTTCAGATTACACCAGACATGACTATGTGAATAACCAGGGATAACCCAAAGGCAGGACAGGATGTCAGAATAACATACAAAACGTTTTTGAGGTATTTGTTTTGTTTTGGATTTTTTTAATCGTGCTAACGTTTTTTTGGTTGTTGTAAAGACATTTGAGCAAAATGAATGCAGTAATTCTGTGCCATTCCATACTTAAAACATTCCTTAAAAAGTTTTAGAAGCCCCTTTTAAATTAAGTAATAGGTGATTTACGTGATTATTTACATGATCTTTTATGTTCCAGCTGCTAATTATGTATTTTTATGAAACTTAAATTTCCTTGACCACAAGGGATGGTGATGTCCCAAAGTGCTGTTGGACTTAATTGGCACAGATTATAATTTTAACTATGAACATTTAGGAAAATCAGGATAATTTGAACTGGGTGAAAAGAGGGCCTTATTTAGGTTAAATTAAGCTGTAATTACTTTTGAAAGAGATAAAATTCATTCTTTCCTAAGGTAATTTTCTAGTGTATGACATCTTCATCCTTGGCTTAGCAGCTGCTTTATGGTGAGAGAGAGGAATTTTGTCCAAAAAAAAAAACCCAATGTGTGAACAGAAAATACAATTCAGCTCCTGGAAATTGTAGTAGATCCAAGCAGCAGAGCTGAATTTCAGTTTGTTCTGTTCCACAAGCAGAGGATGTGTCCTTCAGACACCTCACCGTGTCCTGGGAGCTTCCCAGCTATTTTTGCAGTTGCTCTCACATCTCTCTGCTGCATCTGCATGTATTTATTTTCATTTCTTGGGTTGCTCCTGCCTGGTTTTAACATCAAAGCTTAAGGATCAGAAGGATTTCCTGGGCAGAATGTGTTATTCTGATTCTTGATTAAGAGTTTTTAAAGGGTTTAGACAAACACTACATCATCAAAAACCATCTCAGTGCCAGTGTCTTCACCTGGTAATGGTCACTTGGGCCATTCGAGAGGGACAGAGTGATCCCATATTCAAGGTCTTGGGATGGAAATTGCAGTGCCACAATCCCTACAGCCGTGTACAGGCTGCCATTAATAAGGGGGAAAAAGGGAGACCTCTGTGTGCGTGTCATAAATCAATAAAAATGCTTTCAGGTTTCTCTCAGACATGGCCTTTAAGAGCAGGAATCAATACGATTTTCAGAACACGGTATACTTTTAAAGCAGCAGGATATTCTGGAGGCCTCATGTTTAAGCTTTAATTTGTCTCCTGTTTGTTGATAGCACTTCAGTTCTGCCATTCCATATCTTTCCTTGGGAGAAATGTCTGGAAAATAATTCTGTTTTCATGAGGACTGTTAAGTCTTCAAGTCTGGTTTTTGCTCCATGTTGGAAGGACAACAAAGCCTTAAAAGAGTTTTCATGAGATTAAATTAATTAATGTGTTCTTTGAAAATCTGATTCATGTAATCTGTTGCCATGTTAATTTAACCAAAACCATTTGTTTCCCTTAAGTTTGGGCTGATCTGAGACCATTTTATAAGTTATTCAATATATCTTTGTGACAGGCTTGTGGTTTTTCCAAAACAATAACATTTTTGTCAATAAATTTAGCTGCTTTCTAACTTGCTGCGTTGTTTGTTGGGAGCAATGTATTAGAGCAGCTTTATTTCCATCCTGGTTTTCCTTTCTACTCTTCTCTCACTTGCTGGAGCAGAGTGAAAACTTAACAGTCTGCTGCCATAATTTGCTGTTTTCAGAGAGACATGAGCTGTAATTTAATGAAGACTTTGCCATTTTAGTTTGAGATAAAAGAGAGTTGAGTTTTTAACAGAAGGGGAGGAGTGGTTTATGAGCACAGCATGATGGAAATGAAACCAGTCTAAAATCTCTTTGTCAGGCATTGAAGTCGCACGTTAGTGGTGGGTTAACCCTGGCTGGACACCCACCAAAGCTGGTTTGTGTCTCCCCTCAGCTGGAGAGGGGAGAGAAAATACAAAAAAAAGGCTTGTGGGTCGAGGTGAGAGCAGGAGAGATCACTCAGCAATTACCATCACAGGCTTGACTCGGGGAAATCAGCTGAATTTATTACCAATGACAGTAGGGTAAAATTATAAGAAATAAAAACCTAAAAACAAACAAATTAACAAACAGACAAAAAGCAATAAAAAAACCCTAAAAACAAAACCTTAAAACGGGTCCCCTCTTCTTTCATATTCATCTTGTTGTAGTCACAGAACCGCTCAGGAGTCGATCACAAAGAATCTCAGTTCTGTTTTGAACCTGAATGTGCTTTATCTCCCAGAAACAAAAACCCAGAGCCGCCTGTGCTCTGTTTCCTCATTAATAATTAATAATGATGATGATGGTCGTGGTGGTGGTGTGCTTGTCCCTGCAGGGCGAGGCCAGCAAACCATGCAGTCATCAGGGCACCGTTTCCGCGATGTCGAGCACCACCCGCTCCTGGCCGACAATGACAGCTACGATTCCTCCTCGTCCTCCTCGGAGGCCGACATGGCTGAGAGGGTCTGGTTCATCCGGGATGGCTGTGGCATGGTCTGTGCCATCATGACCTGGCTCCTGGTGGTCTATGCAGACTTCGTAGTGACTTTTGTCATGTTGCTGCCTTCCAAAGACTTTTGGTACTCCGTGATCAACGGGGTTCTCTTTAACTGCTTGGCGGTGCTGGCTCTGTCGTCGCATCTGAGGACTATGCTGACTGATCCAGTAAGTATCCAAGAGTTCCTTGGCGTTGGATTGTCCCCTCCATCTGCACAGAGGTTTGGAGAAGTGATACCAGGTCTTTTCCTGCTGAGAAAAGTAGTGTTAGAGTCAAAATCCTCGTGTTAGAGTAAAAATTCCCGTGTTAGAGTCAAAATCCTCATGTTAAATTCAAAACCCTCAAGGTTTTGATGATGCCTGCATTTATCATCAGGATGGTACCTTTACTTCTGTTACTCCATTAATGAAACCGTAAAGGAACAGTTGACATAAAATTTATAAAGTGTTGGACTCAAGAAAAACCAGTAAAATATCACTCCAGGTCCTGAAGAAGCTAATAAAGTTGAGTCTTCTCTGTCTTGATTTTTCTTATTTTTTTTCAACACATTTATTTTCAAAATGGGTACCTTCATCCTGTTGCACCTCTTGAAATGCTTCTTCCATTTGTGGCACGTGAAAGAACTTTTAGAGGTGGATGTGGTGCAAAACCTCAGGCACACTTGGCATCATGGAAAAACCCCTGTCCCTTGTAATTCCTGCAGTTTTGTCTTCAAATATTTGGAGTCATAGGGAAGGGAGATTTAAGCTTAACACACATTGAAGCAGTGGGGGTGCAAGAGGTCTTGAAAGTGCTAATTTCTTAGAACTTTTACTCTTCAAGATTTCAAGAGATGAAAGAGTTGATTTTGTACTAAAGTCTATTACTATTTTAAGGGAATAAATCTGGGGAAAGAGGGGAAAAACATCTATTTTCGCCAGATTTTTGGAGAAAAATGGAGATTCTTCTCCAGTACAAGTGTATAGAGAAGTTATGGGAGTGTTCAAAAACCCAGCAGGGTGTTGTAGTTAATGATTTTCTAGCTCTTTGATTTACTTCTGCCCACACCCAGTGATGAAGTATCACAACTTCTACAAACTGTGACAGCTAAGAGAGTTAATGGTTTAAGGATTTATTGCTTAAAAATATGAGCTGGTAAAACTGGGTGTCTTTCTAGACCCGTGTTGTTTTTTATGGGTAAAATGATCCAAACTGAGATGAGTCACTGCTTTTCTCCTCGGTTCCTTTCCTGCTGACTCCCAGAATGGAAGACACAACTGTGTGATAGAAACTAAGACGAAAGGAAGAAAGGAACAAACTGCCTCAAAACTTACATGAATTAAATTTACTCTTGTAACTATAAAAACAGATTTTGGGTGGCTGGCTGTGGCTGTGAAGGATGTTTTTGAAATAGAGCATATTTTTGTCAGCAAAATGCTCAAAAGCACAGTGTGAGGTTCTCATCCTTGTGGCAGGTGAACAGGGGAATGTGAAATGTTTACACCAAATATTAACTTGAGTAAGAACATTCAGATTGCAAAATACACCTCAGGAGTATAACTTGAGTGTTTGAGGAAGTCTCTCTGTACCCCTGTGAGCACCAGTTCAGGTTTGAAGCAGCACTCAGCCAAAGAGCTCACCTGGGACAGGACCTGGGCTGTGTCTTGGCCAACACAAACACAAATTTATTGTTCCAGGCCATAGGTACCAAAAAGTCCCTGCCTAAGCAGAGGAGTGTTTGGCAGTGAAATCTGAATTCCTGCTGGCTTCTTAATTCTGTCCCAGAACTTCTGAAGGTGTCTGTGTCAAGTGCTGATGTTGCCAGGGGGATTTTTTGGAATGAATGAATTGTAGAGTGTTGCAGTTGGCTTAGGCTGACCTGGAGAAGGCTTTCCTGTGTGAAGGAAGTGCTGACCTGGAGCAGTTGGTACAGAAAGGCCACTGCACGTGGCTGTCACATCCCAGTTTATTTCACAATCACTTCCCCTCACAGATAAGGCTTTATCTCCATAAATGAGCAGGGCGACAATGGTGCTGTCCATTATCTTCTCCTTACTAATCCAAATGTAGATCCTGAACTCAGGAGGCTGATTCAGCTCTGTGTTAATCAGATCAGAGAACTAATCAGTAAAAGTTAATTTCTTTTCCCAATCAATAATTTTTCTTTTGAATCAGTTCCTTCAACTCTTTACCATGAAGCTGCACAATAAAGAAGAGTAAAGAAGCCAGTGCTGGTCCTGCTAACAGTGTCCAAGCTAAAGATTTTAGGAAAAATGAATGTCAGTTCTCAAAAACTTGGGGCAGGTGGTTAAACCCTGGCTTCAGAGAGTTGAAATAACATCTTTCAAGTAGTTGCTGATTTAACTTTTGTTGATGGCTTGGCCCATTAATCAAATGCCACAACAAATATTCAGGATAATTCCTCAGCAAATGATGAGGAGTGCTTGTATCTGCAGGGTAAGATGTGTCTCCCTCTTCATTTCTGTGGGCTGATGGCAGGATATTCTATGAGAATTAAGCTAATACTTGGCCAGAGATGAGTCTTGCTGAAATAAAGCTGAATTTGAGGTCAAGCAGAGGTAATTTATTCATTTGGAATTGATTCTGGCTTATAGCAGACTGGCTTTGAATAAATGAACTTATTTCAGCAATTATCCTGAGGTTGCTGGTATGAAGTCTATGAAATGTGTTTTTAAATGCTCTCATGCCATTTAAAAAGCTTTCTCTCCTCTAACTGAAATGATTTCAGGGGGCTGTGCCCAAAGGAAATGCCACTAAAGAATACATGGATAATTTGCAACTGAAACCAGGAGAAGTGATCTACAAATGTCCCAAGTGCTGTAGTATCAAACCTGAGCGTGCACACCACTGCAGGTATGCCAGAGTTCCTTAAAGAGTTCTGCATTTAGAGGCATGGAATAACATTCCTGATATTTGTTCATTTCCCCCCCCCCTACAAATTTCTTTTGGTATCCACTAAACTTTCAAATTCCTACATTGCAGAGTATTTTATAAGTGTAATGTAGTATGGCCAAAAATGACTGTGGGTGAGGGGAGAGAAGTAAGAGATTCAGAGATTTTATAAAAATAACTGTGTTCTGGTGTCTTAAATAGTTTTAATCTGTGAATATCTTTTTCTGTACATAATTCCAGTTATTGTGATGTGCTGTGGGTAATGCAGGGCAAAGAAAAGAATCTCAAAGAAATTTCTGACAGGAGCTGATACAAGAAATGACTCTTGCTGTCTTAAATTAACAAAATTTAGAGTAGTTTTAAATGATTACTTTGTGTCATCTCTTCTTTGCAGTGCATTTGAAGTTACATGTGAATTGACAGGTTATTTTCCCAAAGTTGCATGAATAATTGGTTAAATGCACTTCTACTTACTGAAAATCCATTTGAGTAAGGACAGAAGCGATGATCATTTGAACTAAACAGGCTATGGAAGAGATAGTAAATGTGTATTTTAAATTCTCAGTCTTTGGAGCTTTCAGGCACTGTGGAAATGCTTTTGTAGTGTTTATTGTGTGCCAGTTGAAAATAGCTGTGCCTGCATAATCAGGGCTTACATAAAGATGCAAATGCTTCTGGTGGCTCTCTAGGTGTGGGGAGTGATGTGTGTTGAATTGTGAGAAGTATTAAATGGAAGTCTCGGCGTTAGTGCCTGTCAAAAGAGCAGAGCAGAGTCTTGTCAGGGCTCTGGGATGGTTCTGGAGCTTTGTGGGTTCTAAATGAAAAGCCTCGTGTGTGTGTCAGTGCTCAGTGCAAATGCCACAAAGGCTGAGAAGCTGCTCCCATTATAAACACTCAGCCTTGGCACGGAGCTCTTGTTCTTCTCTGAGCTGTGAGTGGGATTTTGTGGCTGGAGTGTGAAGGGAGAAGCTCCACGGATAAACAGGCGAGTGTGGAATTATCTGCAGTTGTTTTGTGCGTGGTTCAGGCTGGCTTTGCTCAGGTGCAGATCCCAGGGCTGCCTCGCTGTGCAGGGATGCTGCTGCTGCATCAGCTCCAGTGCTCACTGCAGGATGGCTGGAGGCAGCACCGCTGCTCCTGGGGCAGGAGGGGAGGTGGAAATCCCCGGGGATGCAGGAGAGCTGTGCTGTGTTCACATGGCTCTGTGTCCATGGGCTGCGCTGAGGGACCCCTGGGAGCCCCACTGGGTGTGGGCTGCATCTCCCTCATTTTCTCAGCCCACGTTCAGGTTGATTCCTGCAGACACCTTGCAGGTGTCTGTGGAAAGCATTTGCCACATCTTTGGTCCTTGCAGGATTTGCTAATTTGGAAGGAGCCCTAAATGAAGGCATCATCTGTTGAACTCCATATGACAGAAAAAGAGCTGGAGTGTCAGAGATCCTGGAGCTCAAATACCTTCTTTATAGCAAGAATTTGAGCAGCATTTATTGTTAAAGCAGAGCAAGAATGGATAATGTCTGTGAAAAAGAAAATACCTGATATTTTCAAAGGGTTTGTTATCCCCAAGCACCTGTTTAGGGATCCAGCTTTGTGTGTCTTATGAATTGTTTTAATCCTTGGTCAAATATTCTGTCATGTTTTCCTAAGGGTAAAGGAGGCATTTTGGGGCTTGCTCAGTGCATTCCTGGCTCCACAGAACCTCTGAAGGAGAAAGCCAGAGGCTGAAAGTGTTGTGGTATCCTTTTGTGAGGGTGCTGTCATGTTTTTCTCAGCAGTTGGATTTCTGGTTTAATTGTCTTTGTTTCTGTTAATCTGATTCTTTGCCTTCGATTTATCCCTGCAGGAGTTTACCCAATAGAAAAAGGGTTTGTTTGATTATGCTGCCAATTTTTTTATTGGTTTGCAAACCCATTCCAAGGACATTAAAAGGATGGTCTAGTCCCAAGTATTCAAAGTGGCAATTTGCTGATAGAAGAGACTTGAAAATGGAAATTGAAGTTGGTTGCTGTTGGGAAATACTTACACTCAGAGCCACAGTGCATGTTTTGAGTAGTAAATTATTAACAGAAGAGACTCTTAGGATGTAGTTACAAAAATTGTTGTGCAACACTGCAACAGAAGTTCTTTTAAGGAAGAAAAATAGTTTCATAACGCACATTAGTGATGGAGGAAAGAGCAAGAACCTTTTATTTACAGCTAAGCGTCTCTGAAATGTATTGAAGTGATGTTTTAGTGGGCAGTTAACATTTTCAGCACAGGGAAAAGCCCTATCCTGAGTGGATGGATCTCATTTTCACTGAAGGAGCACAGCCATCATCATTTCTGCCTGTTCTGAGTGCCTGTGTTTGTGTGTGTGGGGAACTGTTACTCTGAATTAAGTCACTGAGACGGTTCCACCAGGCTCCCAGGGAATATCTGTTACCCACACCCATTTCTCTGGAGTCTTTAGCTGTGTCTTTCTGAATGTTATCTTTGGCATTCAGAGCTGTGATTGCACCTGCCTGAGTTCATGGAGCAGCAATTCCAGGCTGGAGGAGAGACTTTTCTCCATCCACAGGTGCTTGTTCTGTTTGCTTCTCCCTTATGAACAACCCAGGGTGCAGCTGAGGGAGGGATTTCCCCAAACTCCTGCTGCATAAAAAGGAATAAAATGCAAGGGATGGGGTAGGAAGAAGGCAGAAGCACTGCTTGAAGCATTGCTATGAGATTTTTGGTGAGAGATCAGGAATGAAGGCAGGGTTCCAGATATCTGAGCTCTTGTGAGAGCTCTGTGTGGGCTTGTGAGAAATTCTCAATGAGCACAAGCGAGTCCTGCCCACCTCACATCCTCCAGCGTTCAGCTCAATTGAGCCTGGGTAGGATTTTCCTCAGCACTTCACATTAATATTGTTTTTAGAGTGCTGGCATAGGTTCTGTGGCACATCAGGAGCCTTGTCTGCTCGTGATGCTCAGGGAAATGAGAGGCTGAACGTGCAGGCAGCAAGGAAGGTCTTCTGAGGAGCCTCCTGAATGTCTCCTCTCGAGTGAGAGCCGGTTTTCCTGCACCAGAGAGTGGTTGTGGTGTTTATCTGGTACTGGGATTTAAAAAGTCATTTGTAGCAGAGGATAAATTCTCTTTAATGTCCACAAAACAAGAGGCAGGGGGAATGGTAGGGGCTGGGTTTTGATAGCTTCAGCTTCAGCAGCTTCATTTGGGGTTCTTCCCCACAACCTGCACTGGGGTGTATTCTGCCTCGTGCTGAATTACCTTAGAGTCATACAAATATGATGACTTAAAAATGATTTTCTACCTCAGAGCATTGATTTCCCCCCACACCTCCCTCTTTTGTCTCTCCAGTGACAGTCACCCAGCTTTGCTTTGTGGTTTGTCACAGCAGCACTTGCAGACACCACGTGTAAATCAGCCTGTGCTAAAAACAAAGGGGTTTGAGTAAGAGTGCCTGCATTTTTTAGGCTTATTTGCCTTGGTGACTGCTGAAGGGAAAATGTTTAATGTTCTGGGTATTCTGCAGGAAAATCTGGAGCACTGGGTGTGTGGCTGTCTTAAGTACAAAGCTGGGAAAATGGAATATCAGTATTGCTTAAGCTATTGATTTATGAAGAACTACAACAGATGTTGCAACTGTTTAGTTTTTGGTGTGTAATTCTTCATATTTGGCTGCAGAGCTGAGCCCTCTGCTGCTGTATGGCAGATGGAAAATGGAGTTATTGGAGTATTTGACTTCTCTGGACATAGCCTTGACTCAAAACTGGGCAGGAACCAAGTGAACCTGCAAAGAACAGGAGTGTTCAAGAAGTCATGAACAAGTAGCCACTTAATAAGTGCTGGTTAGAATTTCAATATTTGTGTTTTCTGTTGAGGAAGTGAGGTTTGATACTGTAAGCTGTGCTTTAGTTGAGATTTTGTTTGCATAAGTTCAGAATTTTATGTCTCAAGAGTGCCAGTTTCTCTCTTGAAGATGTGAATTTCTTGAGTTTCTTCTTATCCACAAGCAAAATTTACAACTTGAAAGCCTGTAAATGTGAAATATTTACTTTATCTAAAAACCTTCTCCAGAAGGGAATGGGTTTTATTAATACTGAATGTAGAGAGCCGAAACTTTGCTCTGAAGGTGTCTGAAGTTCTGGATTTGCTTGATTGTGTGTTTGGCTGTGCAGTGATTGTGTTTTATTGTGAGGAGTATTTTATGTACACAGTCCCTTTTGGAGCAACCAAAAGCTGAGTTGTGAGAGGGAGCAAACAATTTCTTTAAAGAAATGCAAATAAAACCCCTGTCTGCAGTTTGTCAAGCAGTATTTCAGCACATCATCCTATAACCACTGGCTGCCCTTGTTCCTACATGGAAAATACAATTTCTCAACAGAAGCCTCTTGTCCTTTCTTCCAGTATTTGCAAGCGATGCATCCGAAAGATGGATCACCACTGCCCGTGGGTGAATAATTGTGTGGGGGAGAAAAACCAGAGATTTTTTGTTCTGTTTACGGTAAGTGAGCAGCAACAGCAGCTTGATTTTAGTCTGAACCTGCCTTGATTATAACAATTTATGTTGTGCTTAGTGAGTAATGGCTTTAGGACAAGATTGTGTTGTTTGGTTGGGTGGGTTTTTTCCTTCTATGCAAGGTATTTCTACCTATATTAATTTATATTAATTTTAATTTTGTGCTGTTGTTTCAAAATGTCTTGGTTTTGCTGTGTTTTGTGTAGTGGCAGTGAGTGAAGTGATGCTGTCTCTTGTTTGCAGATGTACATAGCCCTAATTTCAGCTCATGCCCTTGTACTCTGTGGATTTCAGTTCTTCTCCTGTGTCCGAGGGCAGTGGACTGGTGAGCAAATAATTACTTAATTTTCATTACCATCATCTAGCAGATATTAGGGAAAAGTCATAGCATTCCTATTTTAGACCCATCTTTAAGTGATAACCTTAAAACATTTCAGATCTGTTTATCCATCACTCTCCTTTTTTTTCTGGATTTTTTGCCCCCTTTCCTTCGGTCATTCTCTGTAGGAGCTGTGGCTGTCAGGGGCATTCTCACTCCCTTTACACACAGTAGTAATTTACTACCTCTGTAGTAGGAAGGAAACTGAGCTGGTCCTCAACCACCTCAGCACTGCATCACCTAAATTTGGGCTTTGTGTGCCCCCCCTCAGTTCTGAATTTCAGACACCTGAAATTTAAACAGTTTTCTGCCTCATTCCATGACTGGAGTCAGTTGCGGGGCTCCTACAGAAAAGAAATTCCCTGAACTATCCCAGTTTTTTTATTTAGACTTCTGGTTGTATATCTTAATGTTCCAATGTGCCAGAGCTCCTCCTGGTCTTGTGCTTTTGGCAGATTGTTGATGTGTTCTTTTGGTATATGAAGCAACAGGGAAATCCATGTGATTGTGATTTTTTTCTGAGTATTTCATTAAATGGAATTTTAGAACTTTTTTTACTTGAAACATTCGCCTTCCTGTACTCTATCCCTGTTTAAATATAAATGAGTTAATCAGGTGATGAGAGGCTCTGCAGAGATGTAAGTGTGAGGGCAGAACCTAATTCCTTTCTGTGAAGAACTAAAAAAAAAATAGAAGTAATAAAGCAATCACAGCCAAGTGGAACATCTGTATTAGTGAGTCAGGGATGGTTTTTACAGCATCTGTCATGCAGGAAGCTCCAAGCTGCTGTCTCATGTGCAATTCTGAGTTCTTCACTCACCTCATGTGCAAACATTTATTTGATAGCCTTGAAATCCCGAGGCAGGATTGCAGAAATAGTTATCGTGCTTTATAGGAAGGCAGAAGCGTTACTTCCATAAAATTCTTTATTTTCTTGATCAGCAAATAAAGCTGCTGCAAATCAGAAGTTTGTTTTAAATGTGAAATGTTATTTCAAGTGCCAGACATGTAGGACGTGCTCTATAACTTGCTGTTGGGCTCTTTTGGTAACTACATTTTCTCATTTTCACAGAGTGCAGTGACTTCTCCCCACCTGTAACTGTGATCCTGATGATCTTCTTGTGCCTTGAGGGTTTTCTGTTTCTCACTTTCACTGCAGTCATGTTTGGCACCCAAATCCACTCAATATGCAATGATGAAACGGTAAAAACCTTGACTTTTTTTGTATTCCGTAAAATCTATTCTGGGAAGATGTGATTAGATGTGGTTTTATTTGCATGAAGAGAGGCTCTTATTTTGGAGAAAGCTGCAAGACTTCAATAGTTCATTTTTATTTTCGACAGTTGGGAAGATTGGAATTTTACTGGGGGTTGCTTTCTGACAGAAGCTCTTGCACTCTTTGCTTTTCTGACATTTTATAATTTGGTTTTTAATGACAAAGAATGCAAAACTTCTGACTTGAGGTTTGACTTTCCCTTCTGAGCTGGCACAAATTCCTGCTGAGTGCCAGGGGAAGTGTCTGCTTTTCTCAGGTTTACACTAAAAATCACTGTCTCCTACGTCACTTTGATACATTTTATCAAGGATAAAACAGAGTTTGGGCCATTGACTCCCTTGTCCCTAGGTCTGCAGTGTCACATCTTGAAAGAATAATTGCCTGGGAACATAAAGAAATGAATCCTGAATTGACTGCTCGATATTTTCTCATGTTTAAAAGTGTATTTCTGTACTGAGGAGTAAGTGCAAAACAACTGGTAAATATTGAGCCTTCATTAGTGGGAAGCACAAAGAATGACCATCAAAATAATGCATTTGGGAGAGTAATCCTGCCTCCAGTAATTGTGGAGCAGGAGCCTTAATGTCTGCTTTCATTAAATGAGTAAACAACTCGGAGTGTAGGATATTGCACGTGGATTCATCAGCTTTTCTGGGATTTTTGTCTTTTAGCTTGAGGGGGAAAGAGGTAGAGGTAGATCAACCTTCTTGCACATGTTTTATATTCTAAATCCTCTGCCCTGTATCCACATGGCTAAAACAGTTTCTAATTTCTTCCTTGAAACTTCATAAATAACAGTAAGAAACTTAATCAGCTGAGGAACAACGCAATAAAACGACACAATAAAAACGGCAAACCCGGTTTTTATAGCCACCATTAGATTAAACTAAACCTTGGACTTAGCAGTGCATCCCAGCCTGTGTTTATTTACAGGAGATTGAAAGACTGAAGAGTGAAAAGCCAACGTGGGAGCGCAGACTCCGCTGGGAAGGGATGAAATCTGTTTTTGGGGGCCAGCCCTCCCTCCTGTGGATCAACCCTTTCGCGGGATTTCAGATCAGGCGACTTCTACTGCGAGGAAAGAAAGGAGGACCCGAGTTCTCTGTTTGAGTCTAAATATGCTGGAACTTGCAAGAATCCTATATAGTATTTATTTTGGGGCCAGAGAAGGCTGTCTACATATAATCTGTGACCAGGTGAAACTGATATCGGACATTTGCTTGTAGCAAGCAGAGTTTTCTACGTTTATTGTCACAGACATCTCATTAATTCCGAGACAGGAACTGGATCTGCCATGATCTTCACAGCAGGATACCAGAGGAAAAGCACGTGGTCACGCTAAAGAAGCCAAATGTTGTCATGCTACTGTAATTTATTTTCTGAGATTACTTCCCCTTTTTTTTTCTGTTAAACCCTTTTTATTTGATAAATGTCTGGGGAATTACCTGTGTGTTTTTATAACGAGTCTACGTCCTTGGATGCAGTTGTCAATCATTAGGAGGAGCATTCTGGTGGAATTCGATCTCCGGTGAGACGCAGCCTTCTCAGTCCAGATTTCAGGGAATTGTGCTTTGTTCAGCTCTCCTTTCTCTTTCAGCTTGTCCTGATCAGCAGAGCTGTCCCTCTGTGCCCCACACGTGTGCAGGTGATGCCAAGGACTGGTGGCAGCACAGGGGCACTGCCACACCCTGCCCAGCATCTCCCAGGCTCCCTAAAGCCTGACCTGTCCATGGCAGTGTCCATCCCATCTGGCGTTTAGGGAAAGGCAAAATTGTCACTTGTAGCCTGGCTGGGGGGCCAAACCCTGCCCTGGGATGTGCCTTTCCAGTTCCTCTTGCCCTGATTGCAGAGGAACTCAGGTATGGGCTGCACAGGGATGAATGGGAGCAGTGTCCTGCTGTGTGAGGTGACAGACTGGGGGGAATTCACTGCAAACACTTCGTCCTTGCAGGGTCTTGTTCTGCCCCTTTTTTACTGTACAGGCTTTTCATGGAGGGAAAGCTGTTAATGATTCCTTGAACAAAGACAGCAGAGAAAGAGGCAACTTCCCTCCTTTCTCAAGCACAGCACATCTTAAATGTAGGAACATCTGCAATAGAACGAGTTATTTTGAATTTAACCATTTCCAACCAAAACTACTTTGAAGAAATGAGAGCAATATAGATCTAGAACTGCTTTATGTGGGCCTGACAAACAACAGTAGTGCTAAAAAATGTTCATAAATCTGCAAGTAATGAAATACAAGCTGCAAGTAATAACAATCCAGCTAAAAGTTGATTCTTTAAAAATGACATTTAGACTATTTTTTGTATTATCGTTAACCTATAAATTACTGACCATATAAAGGATAAAGCAGGAGCCTTGATGCATAGCTTGAAATCGTGCCTAGAAAGTAAATAGCTCCCTGTTTTGGGACTTGCCTTAAAATTGTCCTGTTCTTGCTTTTGCTCAGCCAGGGGCACTGGTGACCTGTCCCACCTCAAGCAGCAGCTCAGAACCCTGCATTCCAGCCTTTGTGCACTGCAGGAGCTGTTTCCTTTCTTTCTCAGTGCCCTGCTTCTCCATCTCCTCGTGGCATCCTGATCCCAGCTCCATCACTTTCTGTTCCATGGGGTGGCTGAAGGCACTGAGGGATCCATTTCTTGTCTGTGGTGGCCCTGTGAACAAAACTGTGCAATACTTTGGGATATTTTCACTTTGCTTGGGAGAGGGTGGCGGTGTGGAATGCTGGAGACTTTTCCTAGGTGGAAATCCGCTGGAATTGCAGTCCAATGAACAAAACTGAGGGGGAAGCTGGAAGTTCCACAGAATTCTGTGCAGATTCAGTTGCACACCTTAAAGGTTGGGGGGGGAAAAAAGGTAGTCTGGCTTTGTCCTGAGGCTCTTACTGTGTATATTGTTCAATGAGAAAATCAGAAAATATCACTCCAGGTGGTTGAACCCTGTGACTTGGCAAATGTGTGCGTGTGAAATCCGGTTTACTCAGCCTTTCAAATCCTTACGTTGTAATTTTTTTTTTTATGTAAAAAACAATAAACTAATGAATTGAAGTCTTAGTTGATTAACTTCTCTACATGTCAAGGTTTTTTTTCACATATATTTAGACTGAAGCAGCTTCAGGGAAATAGTCCTGAATCTTTAGATTTGTAATTAATTCATGTTTGTATTAATTAACAGGTGATACTGCTCCAAAGCTCCTCTGCTTATTAAGATTTTTAAGCTACACTCTTTTAGCTCTTGTAGGGCATTCCCTTCATCCTTTTTTATTACAGAACCGTGGAATGATTTACATGGGAAGGGACCTTAAAGCTCATCTTGTTCCCACCCTGTTTGAGATGAGTCGAAAACTCTTCTAATCTGAAAACTTACCTCAGTATCCCAGCCTTTGCACTTCCAAGGATTTTGGGATAAATGCAGGTTTGGATGTTCATCTTTTCTGTGCAAATGTTGGATTTTTCCTGTTCCTGCAGCTTCAGGAGCAAAGAGTTCTGAGCCTGGAGAGCAGCAGGTTGGGAATGTCCACCCAAACCAGGGGGAGGAGGAACAAATGGCAGGAAAGGATGGAGAGACCCAAAGCTTTTCATTTCCCCATTGCAATAATTCTAAAAAACACCTTGAGGTATTTCCTGGGTCTATATCACGCTCTACTCTGATGTTTCTGTGGAGGAGAAAGCTCCAAATCCATGAACACAGACTGTGTGCCAGTGCTGCTGATATTTTGGAGCAGGTTAATGATTTGATTGTGTTTGTGGCTGGCAGCAGCCAGGCTGGGCTGTGTTTGTGTGTATTTTAGGCAAGAGTTTGTTTATTCTCCGAAGGGAACAGACGTCCCTGCAGATGGAGCCTGCCAATTTATCTCCTTTTTATTTTCTTGTTTTATTTCTAGTAGTAATGTCAGTATTGTTCCAGGAATCCTTTCTGAAGTCTTAGACTTCGCAAGAATTCATTTATGGATTTCTTTATGCCTGTCCTATGCAGAAATGTTAAATTTCTACATTTGTTCTGCTTCTCTCTGTTGGTTCCAGGTCCAATGCTGTTGGAGAAAGAAAGTGGCTTAAGGGGTTTTGAAATAACAGAAAGTGGGCTGTAAAATGATTCTGGAATCTGTTAATAACACTAAAATGAAGTGCACCAGCATTGGTTCTGTAAATTTTTTATTTTTTTCTTCTGAACAGGGTTACAGGTCAATTCATATTTTAATGTGGTTGGTGCTTCTTCATTGACAAGCTTGTTAATTTTTTATTCTGCTTCTTTCCCTTAGTCATGGTTTTATGGTTTTTGTGTTCTGAATATCTTTTAATTTTTTTTTTCCTGCCTGTATTCCAGTAGCACATCTGCTCTTGTCCTGCACTTCACTCTTGTCATCCCCAACCAGAGCCCTGGAAATTATCCAGCAGGCATCAAAAGCAAGCACAGGCTGGTTTTTAATAACAGAAGTGAAACTTTGCACCTCTATAATATTTCTGCAATTTCTCCTTATATTATAGTGCAGCATAAAATCAATATTGGACCCAGATTCAGTGTTAAAGATGCCAAATATTAGAATTGCCAAGGAAAGGGATAACTCAGAAATATTTGAGATTTTCTTGCCTGAGGTGCCCCATTCTGATAAGCAGCTGGCACCTGACAAGGGAAATATTATTAAATGAAAGCTTTGAACCTGTTTTGTTAACAAAATCATGATTCCAATAAAATAGGAGCTTCCAAGGTGTGTTTGCATAAGAATATTGCTTTAATTTAGAGTGGGGTTTGAGATAGGGAAGCCAGAAAGATTCACAGCAAAACTCTCTTTTGGGCCTTTATACAGTAAATTATTCTTGCTGCAAACGATCACCAGACCAGCTGAACACTGCGGGCTGAGTCTGATATCCAGGGGGGCATGGACAACTTTATTTTCTTCTTAGTTCATGAATTCCATCAATATCCAGTGTGGGCCAGGCTTTGCAGCCAGAGGTGATTCTTTTAAATGAAAAATACATAGCTGCATTGGAGAAATCAGTGGAGAACCTTGGAAACTTGGTTTTGAATTCAAGACAAAAGGCAAACTGTCCGGATGAAATACGAGAATATGGAATTTATTTCCCCCGTAGATTTATTTTCTTACCATTAATGAGTATTAATGTACATTTCATGTCTGGAAGAGGAATGGAATGGAGCTGCTGGAGGCGCTGGAAGCAATGCTGGCTCAGAACAGTTGCATCTGTCATGCAGCAGGAATGCCTGCAGTGGAATCTGCTTTCCAGATAGAGCTGTTTCAAATCAGGGTTATCAGCATAAAATGTCAGATCAAATTCATCAGAGGCAGGAGAAAAATACAACGTTCTGATCCAGGTGAAATTCGAGCGGCTCTCTGATGGTTTTCAGCTCTCTCTGGTGCTGCAGAATGGCAACGCTGAACCTCCCCTGCTGCTGGAAGCTGGGATGCTCTTCCCAAGCTGCCTTTCAGTCTCTGGGATTGTGTTTCCTCCAGCTGAGCATCTCCAGGTGCTCCCCAAAGCCGCTCGGGGCTCCACCGGCTCAGGTTTGCCACCAGCAGGGAGGGGTGGGTTGGGAATTTATGCAGAGGGGCAGAACTGGGAATTCTCTGTCGTGTCCCAGTGCTCAGGACGGCCACTCCTGGTCCCTCCGTGGCTGTTTGATGGAGGTTGGTGCACAAACGAGCTTAAGTTTTGTGGAAATCTGATAATTTACTTTTTAAGAAGGTCCCATTCATTCAAATCAACTCCGTAGCACAACAACAGCACTTTGGGAACTCTTGAGGCTGGGCAGTCACCACCGGGCTTGTTTAATTTGTTGTTTAACTGCTGATTGAATTTTACATTAAGGCAGAAAGCACCTTCTTTTAAATACAAACCCTTTTTACAAAAAGTGGCTCACAGACCTGCCTGTTCCTTTTCTTGGCTAGTTTACAGCCACATTGCAGACATTACCAATACAAAACTACAGAAAAATCATGTCTGTGTACTGGGAAAAGGGTATTTTGGGGCATTTGCTTCTTCCAAAAATGTTTGCAGTAAAAGTCTGCAGAAGAAGCAAAGCAGGGGTTGGGATAAGTCAGCCTTGATTTGGGAGTTTACCAGAGCCACGGTGAGAGGCAGAGATCTTTGCTGCTGTCTGGTGTTAGATGTGCACACAAGGTGGAGTCCATCCACTGGCTCTCAAATGGACCCTGGATATACTGGAAATGATGAAAAATAGCAAAATGTTGGCATTTCTGTTCATAAAAAAGACCTGGACAGCATCAAACGTCGGCTGCCCCGTTGGGACAAGGCCCCTCTGGGTGGAATTAGGCCTTGCCCTCCTCAGGATTATGACGCTATTTTTGCTGAAGCTTAACAGGAGCAATGGGAGTGTAATTAATTAAATTTGCGATGGGAACGGACCTTTTCACGCCAGCTCAGGCCGTGCTGCGTGCAGGGAGGGTCACCAGGAGCTGGGGTGGACGGAAGGGTCGCGGTGGCACCGAGCAATGGTCACACACACCCTGAGAGCCCTGCCCCGAGGGGCTGGCAGTCCTGGCCCCACTGAGGAGGGCGTGAACCCCACTNTGGAAGCAATTCTCTCCTGTCTCCTTTCCACAAGGATTAACATGGACTTGGATGCTGTTTGATAGAAATCAGCAAACCATCCTACAAACCCAGAAGCTTGGGAGATCCTGGCACGTCCTTCCCTAGTTTGTGGGGAGGGACAGGGTGGACTGGCAGGCATGGACCAGTTCTCAGTATTTTGCACTTGGGAATGTCCCCAACTACTTCTCAATCCTTCATCTCCTTGTCAGAGAGGAGCTCAACCTGCAGCCCCACTGTACCTCATTTACAGAGAACAGCATTTCTCTAATCTCCTTTGCTGGAAAGGGACTTAAAAGCTGTATAAAAGCCACCTAAAATACACAATGCCAACGTTTATACGGCTGAGAAACAGCAAAATACACTTTGGGAGGTAAATGATTGTAACTGGCAGAGGGAGGGAGGCTGTGAGTACAGGACATTGTGATTACATGGCAGTGGTTGTTAAATTACACCTCCTGTTCTACTTTCTTTTTTTAACAGCATGGTCCTACAGGGGATAAATGCCTTAACCCACACCCAGCAGCGCCCAGGGTGATTGAAGATGATCTTGTATTCAGGCCCTGTTGTTTGGCAACAGCCACAGGGAACTCCTGCCATAAATAACCATCTGTCCTCTATTGTGGCATCTCCCAGTGCTGCCAAATCCACAGAAACACCCAACCTTGATTTTTTCGCCCTTTTTTTCAATCTTGTGTTGTTTTAGTAACATCTCAAACCCCCCCTGGGTCATGCTACCGTTAAAAATCCCAACTTCTCTTTGGAATCATGGAAAGGAGTCAGCCAGGGGGGCGTGAGCTCTGATTCCACTTAAACTCATACCAATAAACTTAAAGAACTTAACTAAACTTAAATTTACATCAATAAATTCAAAGAACTTAAATTTATTTTTTTAAATAAATAAATAACCTTTTTAAATAAATAAACTCTTTAAAAAATAAATAAACTTTTTCAATTAATAAATAAACTTTTTTTTTTTTTTAACTGTGTCTGCTGCCCAGCTCCTTGGCTACGCTGACGCTAATGATATAAAAATGGGCTGTAAATAATGCAAAAATGGGCTGCAAATAATGTAAAAAGGGGCTGTAAATGGTGTAAAAAGGGGGGACATACGGTCTGGAGCAGCGTGGATCACGGAGGTCATGTTGCTTTGCAGGACGTGTCCCGGCAGCGGCTCCAGGTTGAGGTTGGGGGTGCTGACTGGTTACT
>VYZR01083274.1:8946-20924 GCA_013400675.1 Oxylabes madagascariensis
GGGAAGGAGTGAAAAGGAGAATCAATAAATCTTAACCTCATTCACAATGATCTGGAGCTCTTATTAAGTAAATTAATTTAAGTTAATTTAACTCGATCATGACTCCCGATCACAGTGATTTAGTGAAGGGGAAATTGCATTAGGAAAGGCCACACTCACCAGATAGAAGAACGGAAGAAAATTAGATCCACTTAGCAATGTGAATTAATATGGAAATAGCAGGTGTAAATTTCACCTTATCAAGAGAGTGAAAATTATCTTCATAAATTTGGAGAAATAGGCCCCGAGTTGCTTATAAATCTATTTAAAACAAAAATATTACAAAAAGTGGAGTAAAATTAATTTAAAATATACTCCCACCTATCGCCTCGAAGAAAAGTCAGCAGCAGGGCCGAGTTTAATGCAACCTAGCAAGAAGGGGAGGATGGAATTCATTCCCGAGGGATTGACATCAGGTACCTCCAGCAACTCTCCCTGTCGCTCATTTGCCAAAGCCACATCCCTCTTCATCATAGTCTGACAATTTGGGGATTTACTGGCAAAAAGGGCGAGATCCTGGATGTCCACACAAAGTAAAACCCTGGCACTTTACTAGCAGGTGTCCAAAAACCTGGACTTCATGGAAGTAATCACTCCTTAGTGCCAGCTGGGAACCCGTTTGGGAACAGCACTGGAGGGCAGCACCACCAGTTGACATCCCAGTGCTGGCTTAAGGGGAAGGGGATGTTAAAAATATCAAATAATTATAAAAACATTAAAATTATTAAAATTAAAAATAGGAATATTAAAAATAATTGAGTACTCAGTATGAAAAATAAAATTGAGGTGACTAAAGGGGTGTCCCATCGTCACCACAGCTTCTCCTTGTTTTGGGAAGAGCAAAGAAAATCAGGAAAAAAGTAAATCCTGGCGTGTTGCTTGTGACAGATCCAAGATGATGATAGCAATGATGGAGCAAAAAATCCTGTAAAAACTCCAGAAGCATTTGCCATGTGCTTCCTCCAGACAGGCCGGATGATTGATCACCCCCAATGAAGGTAATTGGGAGACGGAGATTTATGGCTTCTTTAAAACATAATTGTTTTAATTTGCTGATGGCATTTTATCAAGATTTGTCTGAAGCAGCCGTAAGATCTAAACTACACCAATTTAATGAAGTCGGAGATTAATACAGAGAAAATGATCCTACAAGTGTGAGCTCTCAGCCAATCACGGGAGAACGAGGTCGTTCCTTGGAAAATCACCACTGGGTTGAGCAAGAGCCACCACACAGATCCCAGACATTCCTGCTCTGTATTCCACACCTGAAGCTTTCCCCCTCCGTGATTCTCACCATGAATCCTCCATCCATCAACCATCCAGATCTGGAGTAACAAGGTGTAAGGGAAGAAGCTGAGCCCAACAGTTGGAGAATGAGTTGTTTTCTATTAACTAAGGCCAAAAGTCACAGAGTCATTTGAGTCGGGAGGGACGTTCAAGACCATCTTGTTTCAACCTCCTTCCATGGGCAGGGACACTTTCCACTATTCCAGGTTGCTCCAAGTCCCATCCAGCCTGGCCTTGGACACTTCCACAGTGATGAGGCCCTGGGACAGCTTTCCCAGAGAAGCTGTGGCTGCCTCATCCCTGGAAGTGTCCAAGGCCAGGTTGGAGCAGCCTGCGGTAGTGAAAAGTGTCCCTGCCCACGGCAAGAGGTTGGAACTCAAGGATCTTAAAGGTCGCCTCCCACCCAAACATCCTGTGATTCCATGAAATTGCAGGATGATGGAGCAGGTAAAAAATTACATTGTTTGTTTCTGGAGAGGGAAATGCAGGAATTTGGTCCAAAGGATGTGCAAATGGAGGTGGCACCTCCAAGTGGATCAGTAACTGCAGGAGAAAATCCAGAAGAAAAGGAGACCTATAGATCTCAGGGATGATGCCCAGGTGGGAAAATATCACTGGCAAAAGTAGAGTGTGAAGACAAAGGAGGAGGTGGCACAGGTAACCATGAGCCCAAAAGAATCCCAGTTTCCATACTGGAAGAAGCACTTTCAGACCAGTTGAGTACAGCAGGAGAGGAGTTTCTCAACCAAGAGCTTGGAAAACAGACAAAATAATTGACCCAACCTTTCTTTCCAACCTCTCTATTTATCCCATACTTTGCTTCACCACCCTGAACTCTTCCAAAGCCAACCCTCCCTTCAGATACCAATTTGGGAATCCCAAAATTCACCTTTAAAGGGAAATATCAGGCAAAGTCAGGCTTTAAAAACAATCACCACGATTTTTGTCCCTCCACAGCTCAACCATAAAAGCCACCAATCCCCAGGGCTTTGCTGGGGAATGACTTTTGCAGGAAACCACCTGGAGCAGGGAGAACAAAGCCAGAGAAGAGCAGAGCAGACTCTCTTTGCCCAAAATACTGTCCCTGACTCCTGGCATTTCAGCGGGAGGACAAGTTATTCCTGACCTAAAAACAGCCAAAATCTGTATTTTCACCAAACCCATCACTTCTAATCACACCTTGTTTTAAAGAATCAATTCTTTTCAAAACCCTCCTGCTTTTACACAAGCTCCAGGTCTTGTCTTGGCCTCTGAGATGCTACCTGGAAACATCTCCACCTCCATGGATTTAGGAATATTCCAACTCAAGGGTACAGCACCTTCAGTGCCTTCCTTCTCTAGGCAGTGACAAAATATTTCCTGATGTTCCACCCATCCAGATAATTGGGAATAAACGAGTCTGGAACAACGCCTACATCGTGGTGTAAATTCAGAGCATCCAGCATGCTCTCCTTCATCACCAACATCCACACATTTATTCATCCCCTTTTCAGCTTGTTTAACTGCTCCATGGAAACAATTAATTCCAAGAGGGAATAAATAGGAAGCCAAAGGCATAAGCTGTTGGCACCAGCTCGGGATAACACAATTCCTAATATGATTTTACACTTTAAGTCAATAGACTCAGAGTAGACCAAACAAAGAGAGAAATTAAACAGCAAAGATGCAACCAAGTAACAGGGAGCCAACGTGGGCGTTCCCGTGGCTCCCACATCCCAAGCAGCTGCATTCCAGGGATGAAAGAATTACCTGGATGTCACGGGGCGCCTGGTCTTCCAGGTGGGAATGGGGCTGGTGAAGGATGATAAGGCTGGAGACACTACGTTCTTCTTCACAATCCTGTAGCGCGTCTTTATCACCTTGTTGGCTGGGGGGCTCCTTACGAAGTGGAAGTTGGATCCTAGAAGAAAAAAACATGGAAAAACAGGCCTGAAATTCAGGTGTGGATGGGAACAGGAGGGATCTCACCAACATTCTCACAGAATCATGGAAATTTTAAGGTTGGAAAAGACCTTTAAGATCATCAAGTTCAACAGCCATTGGTCCCACATCCATCTTAATCCCTACATCCAACTTTTTAGCACCTGAAAAAAGGGGTGAAGTTTCAGGAATGGGACCACTAGGGCTGATGGTAACAGAAAGGTCTGGATGGGCTTCACCAGTCCATCAGCAAAACTCTACCACATGGAATCATGGATTCACCAACAACATCTTGGTCCCAACATCCACACTGGAAATAAAAGCATGCCTTTGAAGAAATATCATGCCTTTGAGCCTTGACATTTTCATCATATTTTTCATCCCCAGAAGTGTGGAAGTCCAGGTTGGACAGGGCTTGGAGCAACCTGGGATAACGGAAGGTCCCTTCCATGGTCTGGATGGGAAGTGGATGAGCATTAAGCTTCCTTCCAACCCTACCCATTCACGGATTCTCTATGTTGCAGGATGATCTACATCCCGGGTTACTCTGTGGAATGTTTCGTGCAATTAACAGTTCTACGTTTGACTGTGGTTTTCCTCCACGAGCCTTTTTTTTTTTTCCCAAGCTTTCAGGAATGCACCTAATTGCCCGACTTTTATAACATACAGCTGTAACTACCCAGATAATTAAAGCTGACACTCCATGCTGAGCCTCAGTCTCCGGGTTTTATAACTGATTTAAAGGGCCGGCTGTTTTTCTTGGAGATCCTCTCATTAAAATTATGAGGAGGTTGGAAGGGGAAAAGTGGGATCGTTATTTCCGCTGAAAACGTTAGACCCATCCCCATGTTTGTCTCTGTGAGAGGAGGGAGAATAAGGTGGATCCCCAGGTAAACTGGGAAAAATAGGGAAATACATTTTAGAGCTGACAGCATTCCCTAGAAAGAAGGGAACAGCTCCCCCATTTCCCTGCAACAGTGGCAATATCAATCCACAGCTTTACAATTTCATACAGGGAATACTTTCTTTCTTGAGAATTCCCAACAAGTTGATGACTTGTGTTGGCTTTGGGAGGGGCTCAAGCAACATAAATTTCCATTCCCACCTTCAGCAAAAAAGTTATAACCCCTGGTGATGGGACGAGACAAAAACCAGGCTCTGCCATGACAGAAAAATCACTGGAAATTTTCATGATAAAGATAACACTCACAATGTTCTGCAATCTGAACCCATGGAATAAATCCTGGAACTATAGGATCTCCCAAGTTCTCTTCCAGTAAAAACCATTTGATGATTCAATGCCTGGAGGAATTGCAGCCACTTTAGAGGTGAGGCACTTCAGAGGTCACTTCAGAGGTGAGACAAGAAGGGAGAGAGGAAAGAACATGGAAAGCAAACGGGATTTCATTGCTCTTTCCCCATCCCAGGATTTTTTTGCAGCAGATCAAATTCTTCAGGGCAGTGACCAAACCTCTGCAGTGGCTTTTAAAGCCTTTGCAAGGCTGAAGCTCTAATTACGATTAAAATTGTTCCCAAGTATTGGCTAACTTAAGGGTTTGTTCCTTCAGGGAACTGTATTTAGGACAGGAAAATGGGGACAACAAAAGGTCAGAGGTGTCAAACCCTGCAGGGACCAACACCACACACACGATGAAATCCCTGCTATGGTGATGGTGAGACTGTCCTGAAATCAAGGATTCATGAAATGGTTTGGGTTGGAAGGGACCTTGAAGACCATCCAGTTCCACTCCCTGCCATGCGCAGGGACACCTTCCACCATCCCAGGTTGCTCCAAGCCCCGTCCAACCTGGCCTTGGACACTTCCAGGGATGGAGCAGCCACAGCTCCTCTGGGCAATGTCTGCCAGGACCTCATCATCCTTGCAAGGAAGAATTTCTCCCTAATATCCCACCCAAACCTGCCTTCTGTCACTTTTGTCACCCAGAACAAATGTGGGCACACCCAACCCCCCATAGATACAGCACCAACCACGTATCCAAAGCACTTCCATCCCTCCAGGGAAGGGATGAGAGCCACAATCCCACATCCTCCCCAGCCAGCAACCGCACAAGTTGCCCCCTTCCCTCCTCCACTCCGACCTCACGGAATAACTAAGCTGCGAACTCGCTGAATACATAATTAACATTTTTTTGCCCCTGCGCAAGATCGAGCTGCCACCAATCAACCCAGAACTGCATCAAACCCCTGCCTGACAAGAAAGAGAGCTCCCAAATTATTGCAGGCATCCCCCTCCTCCTCCTCCTTCCCCAAAACAGGCTGGCACCTGGTAAACTCTATTCCCAGAGGTAATTGGATGGTGTATTCATTCCGAAGCTGCTCCTTGGAAAGTGCCTGATGCGCGACTCCGGCATTAACCACCTCCTCAAAGAGCCTCTACGAAGAGCTCCGTTTTCTATTATTACTTGCTAGCTGAGGGGTTTTGTGTAGATAATCATGTTATTTAGACAGGATGTTGGTTTAATTCCCTTCATTACAGGCTCCCAGGGTTGTAATTTTTTCCTCTCCGCGTGATGTATTCCCCGTGGCACATTTCACTCAAATCAAACACTTCACGCTTTTATTACAAACAATACCCCAGCGTCCCCCGTTATCAGCCCGGCGCACACATCCCCACTCCTCGCCGCGATCCAGAGGTCACTTCTAATGACTAATCGATCTCATTAGCTTTCCTAATTAAAAACTTTACTACCGCCATGGAAGACAAACTACAAAAAAACTGCTTGCATCATATTCGAATGGGATATGAGCATCATTTATCAGCCAGGGCCGCGCGCTGCTGAGCTCGGGGCTTTCTGCGGAGCCGTGAATCCCGCGGGCGCCGCTCATGCCTCCCGTTCCCAGGGAAAAGAAAAAATCCTGGTGTAAACTGTAAATGTAGAATTGTTAAGGTTGGAAAAGACCTCGAAGGTCATCAACCCAGTGCTGCAAAGGCCACCACTAAACCATGTNAGAGTTTAGTGGTGGCCTTGGAAGTGCTGGGTTAACATTTGGACTCAATGATCTCAGAGCTCTTTTCCAACCTTAATGATTATTCCATGATTCTGTGATTCTAAATCCATGAGGCAAGTAGAAGATGATGTTGCTCAGGATGGATTAGAGAAAGCACAACATTAGTGGAGTAAATCCTGTTCAGATACTGATGGGGAAAAGGAAGTTAAATAAGCAATGGCAACTTCAGGAGGGCAGATTCCCAAATCCAAGAGATTATTGCTGCTTTTGGAAATGGATATGGGCACAGGAATGGGGGAAAAGAACTAAATTTAGTCATGACCTGGGTGCCTTAAGGTCTCCCATTGTCAATCCTTGGCCACCACAACCCTTCCCGTGTGTCTCACTGGGGCCCAGTGCTGAGCTGTGCCGTTAATCCCGATCGGAGGCAGGACGGGAAGCAATGAGTGACAGGTACATTGACCTTCCAGCACCTGGAAGCAAGACGGGAGCAGGGACGAATGCAAATTGGGGAGCAGAAGCTGAACCGTGGAAATGCCAGGATGGTCCCCAGCGCGAGGGAAAACCTCAGAGATTAAACGGATGCAGCAGGCTACCCCAAGGCAAAAAGCAAAGCAGAGACCAAAAACCTCTGATAAAACCAAATTGCTCTTTCCAAATAGGCATGAGAGAAAAAAAAAAAGGGTTAAGGACTATCAGGACACATGTGAGCCACCAGCATGTCCCAGCTCCCGACAGGGGGTAAAGAACTCACACTTGAAACCCAAAGCAGCTCCAAAAAGAGCTGAAAATCTCTGCCGAAGGGTTTGCAGGAAGCAAACCCTTCCCAACATGAAGATGAATCCCTCGCCATAGGATTTGCTCCAGGTCTGGAAGGGAAGATTCAGCAAAAATCCACCATTACCCTCAAAGCCCAAAAGAAAGAGGACGCTCAACCAAAGACATCCCAGGCTGCAGCAGGACCATCGCACACATGCAGTGATGGGATCAAATCTCCCTCTTTTCCATGGGAAAAGGCATCCCTGACTCAAAACAATTTGCTGCTGGCTTCCATTATGTGGAGTTTGGGATCACCAATGTCAAGGTAAGGAAAGAGGCCCTCACATCCACTTCTTGTAAAATCCCTGCATGACCATTTCCTAATGGATCTGATCCTTCTGCCCTGTCTCCCACCTCATGGATGAAGGGAAGGTGGTGGAGGAACTTTTCAGGATTTTAGTAAGAAGGTCCAAGGGCAAATTTAGGGCGAGCAGAGGAGTTTGCAGCCAGGAGCAACCTTGACAGCAGAAGCACCACAGGAAGCTCTGATGGCCAGGATGGATCAGCCTCACTCCCACGGTGACAGCAGATTACAGGGATTGGGAATCCTGATCACTGCCCTACACATCAACCGAGAGACAGGTTGCTCCAAGCCCTGTCCAACCTGGCCTTGGACACTTCCATGCATGGGACAGCCACAGTTTCTCTGGGAATTCTATTCCAGGGCCTCACCACCCTCCCAAGGATGAATTTTTTCCCAATATCCCATCTAACCATGCCCATGGCAGTGGGAAGCCATTGCCCCTTGTCCTCCATTAGCTTGTCCGAAGTCCCTCTCCAGCTCTCTTGGAGCCCCTTCAGGCACTGGAAGGGGCTCAAAGGTCTCCCTGAATCCTTCTCTTCTCCAGTCTCAGACTTCAGCTCATCATTGGGTGCAGAGGTGGAAAAATACCCAAACCTTCTGGGGATTATCACCAACACCATTTGTTTCCCTGGATGAGGAAAACTGTAGATGGGAAGGGAAGAGCAATGGAGTGAAAAATTGAGAAAGACTGAGAGAAGTTGGGCTAAAACAAGAACCATGGAATGGTTTGGGTTGGAAGGGACCTTTAACACCATCGAGTTCCAACCCTCTGCCATGGGCAGGGACACCTTCCACTAGACCAGGTTGCTCCAAGCATTTGGAAATGACCTTCAACAGGGATAAATCCATGGGAAACAAGAATAAAGTTCCACCACAGCTCCTCCAATCAAAAGAAAATGGTTCTGGTGTTTCCTGTCCCATCGCACCTGGATGACATCACCCCTGAGCCACATGGCCACAACACCTTTTGTCCTGGCTGCCAACGTGGCCAAGTCCCTGGAGTTAACAAAAGCTTTGGGATTACTGTAATGCTGTTAGGAATTCAGTGTGAAAGCAGACACCAGTATTAGGGATGATTATCCCGGAGCAGGTTCAATATGTTCCCACAGAATGGCACAGCAAGAGGTTAATTATGTTGCGACTGGAATCAGCTTCCAAAAGGACCATCCTTGGGTTTAAGAGGAGAATTTAATTTTCACACTCATTCAGTTCCGAGCTCTTTCAAGAGCGACGGCTCTTTATGCCAGAGTGTAAACGATGCTTTATGATCATGAACTGCTGCTTAATAGGAAATAAATCCAATTGATCCAAAGTGCTTTACCTGGGACCTGGAGCACGGCAGCTGCTCCGGTTGTCACATTTTGAGAGGACGGGAGAAGGGCAGGATTTGGAGCTGAAACATTTTAGAGGGCTCCAAACCTGTTGGAAAATTTGCTTAGCATGGCAGCTGCTTTCAGCTGGGAACATTTGGGAAATTAATACCAAATCTGCTTGGCTAATTCTGTTATATCAATCAGTCCACAGGAAAAGAGGAAGTTCACAGAATCCACCAGGAGCGAGGCTGTGTTGTTGGGCACTGGCACTTAGAGGTGAACTGTAAGGAAACACCCATTTTAGCAGGAAAAGTATGGATTTATTTGGCTTGGAAGGGACCTTAAAGATCACCTTATTCCAAAACCCTTGCCATAGGCAGGGACACCTTCCACTAGACCAGGTTGCTCCAAGCTCTGTCCAGCCTGGCCTTGGACACTTCCAGGGACGGGGACCCACAACCTCTCTGGGCAAATCCACATATCCTGCTCAAATAAATTCTGTAGGTCTGGGTCTGCATCCAAAATTCCTGGGTTTAGGTGAAAAAGACAGAATTTTGTTTTCCGGAAATAGAGAGTGGGAAAAAAATCACCCAATTTGAAGAGAAAAATTCCAGCAGCAGGAAAGGGAAGGATTTCTGCCCCTCTGCTCTGCTCAGGTGAGACCCCACCTGGAATTCTACATCCAGTTCTGGGGTGCAACAGCAGACAGATGTGAAGCTGCTCGAGCACGTCCAGAGGAGGCCATGGAGATGCTCCAAGGGCTGGAGCCCCTCTGCTCTGGAGACAGCTGGCAGAGCTGTCCAGCCTGGAGAAGGGAAGGTTCCAGGGAGACCCTATTAGAGCCTTTCAAAAATCCAAAGGTTTAGGAAAGCCCCACCATGCATGGAGATGCCATGGGGGAACAAAGTGATCCCTGAGCTGTTGAGAAGAAAGAAGGGGAGCGAGGAGAAGAGCATCTGGAAAAGCTGCGGATGGCACAGCCAGGAGAAATCCGACAGCGAGGAAACACTGGCAGCGAGCGTGACAAGAGAGAAGCAGAAAGAAAAGCAGCAGACGTGAAAGTCACGGAGCTCCAAGAAACTCCCTGGAAAAATCCTGCTGCAAAAGACACTCAGGATCAGCTTCTCAAAAGGCTGAGGACCTGTACTCCCTTTTCAGCCCACTGGTGCAATCCAAACTCCCATCTGCAGCTGGGATGCTGCACAGGATGGATTTTAGTGGATCTGGTTTAGTGGATGATGTGTCTTTGGGGTTTGGCTGTTCCCAGGATGCCACAACATCCAGCACGGAATCATGGAATGGTTTAGGTTGGAAAAGAGCACTAAGACCATTGAGTCTAACTGTTCCCTCAGCACTGCCAAGGACACCACTAAACCATGTCCCCAAGTGCCACATCCACACATTTTTTGAACCCTTCCAGGGATGGTAATTCCACCACTGCCGAAGGAGCCTATTCCAATGCCTGACCACCTTTCCATGAAGAAATTTTTTCTCCAATATCCAATCTAAACCTCTCTTGGCACAACTTGAGGTCATTCCCTCTTGTCCTTTCCCTTGAGCCCGACCCCCATTTGGCTGCACCCTCCTGTCAGGAGGCTGTGCAGAGCCAGAAGGTTCCCCCTGAGCCTCCTTGTCTCCAAGCTGAACCCCTCCAGCACCCTCAGCTGCTCCTGGTGCTCCAGACCCTTCCATTCTTTGTGGAATACCATCCCTGGAAGTGTTCAAGAATGTGTGGATGTGGCAGCCTTGGCAGTGCTGGGGGAATGATTGGGACTCAATCTCAGAGATCTTTCCCAACCAAGCCATCCTACATTTATCCACACAAGAACAATCTGTAGCATTTTCCAAAGGGGTCTGAACCACTTCAGCCCCGCCAGCCCCTGGAGCCAGGTGATTTGGGAAGCCATAGAAAATAATGGGAAAAACCATGCCTTTGACTCAGCCCTATAATTCCAACACAAATATTCCAACTGCAACAGAAATGCCAGCAAATATCTTGGTTTATTCCCTCCAATCCCAAAATATGGAGAGAGGCAGAGACAGAGGGGTCCAACAAGGTCTTGGTGGGAACAGAACACCTCCCCAACCTCCCAGTAATCCCAGTAACCCCACCAGCTCTGCCACATCCTCATCCCCACTGCCAAAAAGCCCCAGGATGGCTCTTCCAAATGTCACAGGAGTAGAAGAGCCTTCCAAGGATGAGGAGACCCCATGTTATCCACCAGGACTGGCAAGAGGGAGGTCACACTGAAGGTTCTGAACACCGTTTCCCCAGCTCCAGCCCGTGTTAAAGAGCCTGAATGGGTCTCTGGAGCATCGGCCCTTGTTCAAACACAACCCTTATTATTATAACAAAAGAGGGTGGTGGGTTTTCCTTCCCCCCTTCCCTCGGTGAATGATTATTAATGCGTTTCCAGGAGCTGGATCCATTCCTCTAAATGAGAGCGCGATGGCAGGAGGAAAGCTGATAAATGCCCTCCTCCCCCCGGCCTCGCGGCGGGAGCTGCCAGGGGTGCTCGTTCTAACAAGCTGCAGATGGAAGACAACTGGAATAACAAAGTATGAATTTTTATGAGTCTAATAAATCACTCCACTTTTCCTGCTCTTGATCGTTTCCAGCACTTCAGACACCAGAAAAACCCCGGCTATAATCAAATGGGTTCAGGGATCTCGTGTTCACGCCTCGCCGTGGCACGGGGAGAGGTGGCTCTGCCTCGGGAAACGACGGGAGTGCTCGGCGGGCTGGAATTCCATTTGCATTTGTGCTTTAGGATTGACTTCATTTTTTTTTTTATTTTATTTAAATTTAACAAGGTAAAATTTGAATCTCTTAGGTATTCCCCACCCTCAAAGCCACTTATCCAGCTGAAGGCCACCCAGCTTTTAGCTTTCCTAAGGATCCACTTAAAAAGAACCTGACCTGACTCTGGCATTCAGCAGAGGAACTTGGATAAACTCAGGGAGATGGGAGGAAAACTTTGCAGGTAGAAGGTTCATTAAGACCCCTTTAATTCTCCTTTCTAAACTTTGATATAAAGCAGGCAATGGATGGGCTCAAAATCCATCCCAACGAGAAACAAAGGGATTCAACTACAAGTTGTAACCACTGAGTAGGTGCACACAGGCTTGCCGAGGGAACTATTTGCCAAAAAGCCAGAAAAGCGTCACATCCATGGAAAGAAAGAATCAGAACGTTCTTTTGCTTACCAAAAAACCCTCTCTTGAAACCTCCTAGACAGAGGAGAATGCAGAGAACGGAGCTGAAGTCAGACACCCCACAGTGGTTCCCAGACCATGGAAGGTGGGGTTGGAATGAGATGACCTTT
>VYZR01083299.1:0-14564 GCA_013400675.1 Oxylabes madagascariensis
GCCTGTTCTTAGCAAGGGGAAAGAGGAACAAGTTCAAACAGGTGAGAATCAGGTTTAGTGCCTTCAGCCTCCTGGTGTGCCTTGGAGGCTCCCTGCACTCTGATTGCTTGCTCTGGATGGGTAGCTCCAGCTGGAGCCCAGCAAGGCAGGAAGCTGGTGAGGCAGAACAAAAAATGTACCACCTCTCTGCCCTTTTAAATGGGGTTGCCCAGCAGGTTCCTTTCCGCAGCGGGTTTTGGTTTTCCTTCCTGTCTGTTGGTGGCTTCAATGAAGAGATGCTATGCCAAGTCATTGTGGTGGTTCTTCATGCAAAAAAAGAGCCTCACTTTTTCAGAAAACTCTACAAAAATATTCTAAATTCTGGATTTGCCTTGTATGGTACTTATTTCCTCCTATAATCTTATGCATGTGGCTTACATGCAAAATGTTACTATGCCTACCCAATAAGAATATTGTTGATTTCCTCCTCTTTGTTTAAAATATGTGCTTTTAAGAGATTTGGATTTATGATAACCAACTTTTCCAATCTGAAACTCCTAGAAACGGAAGCTCTCCAAAACGTGAGGTTAGATTGAAACACCATTGCACTTTTTTATCAGAAGAAGGGTTTGATTTCTGTGCTGAGAATTTTGAGTACTTAGGGATATGGTTGCATCATATTGTCAACCTTTTCTTCAAGATCTTGAGGGAAAACTTTATTTACTCTAGAAGCTGAAACACAAATCAAAAGCTGTTCTTATCTTCCATGAAGCAGGTGTGCCACTTACTGAGTAGGGAAGCAAAGTTAGGGAATGTAACTGTCCTCATTGCACTGGGAATTCTGGCAATGTTGAATATCAGATGACAAGTCCCTTGGGCACTGCTCTGAAATAATGCTGGTATGATTGTTTCCCTGTTTCTTCCGTTAGGCATATGGTTCCAAATAATGAAACAAATGAGATGAGTGCTAGCCCGGCATGTGAAACCAAACCTTTACCTTCTCCTGCAGCTTGTGCCTCTGACTCACTTTGAAATGAGGTGCTGGGCATAGATCTCGTTCATAAAAACAACTGGGTGGCATGAAATATATAAAAGCCCTCTGGAGCAAAAATGGTCTCACATGGCAAAAACTAGACAAGCTTCACAGTTTTTCCTTTCATCTTGGAGAGCTGTTTGAGCCCAGCCTTCTCTGTGGGGCTGTTGGCAAGTAAGTGTGTGGTCAAACACACCTCTGGCTTAGCAGGGTGCCTCGGTGCTGCCTGTTTGCCTGCATCTCTACTGCTGTAGAGCAGCAGTTCCAGGAGGCACAGACAGCTGAGTTTTTTCCTTCTGTTTTCTTTAAAAGACTGGACTCCAGAGAGGCTTTGATCAAGGTTGGCTTTGCTTCCTGCCCCTGCCTCTGTATCTGTTTTCCACACAGTCACAGACAGGGAGTGACGTGCCTCTGCAGGCTTGCCAGGTCGCAAGCTGACCCAGTTGGTGATGTCAAAGTCCCAAATGCTGTCAAAATTGGGTTCCAACCGCACCTGAAACTGGCTGTCCCTGTTTTCCCTTACAATAAACAGTGTGCTAGTTGGTGAGCGTGGTCTTGGGGCTGTTCTTACTGGAGGGTGCAGACCTTCCCAGTGAATTTTGGGATCCTGTTCTGAGAATATGAAAGGCTGTCAGCTTATATAAAGTCTTATGCAAGGAATTATTCTAGGGAGAATTCAAAGCTGATTTTTCCTCCCACCTGTGGCTATCCATTACATTTTGCCTACGTGTTCTTTCCATCCCTTTTTTATTCTTTAGCGAACTTAATACCTAAGCTACTGAGCACATTAGTAATGCTTGATTGCAGCCCCTAGTGACTGTGCTGAAAGGCTGTAGCTCTGTCATGGAAGTGGGAATGTCCTTGGCCTCTTACTCAGCTGCTATACGAGCAGGAAAAACAGCACCTTATTAATATGAGGTTGGAGTCATTGGAATGAGTCCTGAGGAGGCCACCAAGACGATTAGAGGGATGGAGCACCTCTCCTATGAGGAAAGGCTGAGAGAGTTGGGACTGTTCAACCTAGAACAGAGAGGGCTTCAGGGTGACCTAATTGCAGCCTTTTGGTACCTGAAGGGAGCCTGCAAGAAAGATGGGAAGACTATTTACAAGAGCATGCAGTGACAAGGAGGAATGGCTTCAAACTAAAAGAGAGTAGGTTTAGATTAGGTATTAGGGGGAAGTTGCTTCCTGTGAAGCAACTTTTTTTTTACGGTATTTGGCCTTCTCCTGGCTATTTAGAGATCTGCTTTGCCTATAAATGTGTGCAGGATTGTCTCAGTGCAAGTTATTGATGGACTTCGTATTGTGCCTGCATGGTCTCTACCTTGCGCTGTTGCAGAGCTCAGGGTAGCTGCGCTGTGATGGGGACACTGAGTGCTCTGGGGACATGGGTGGGGGTGGGGAGCCTGGGGACAGTGACACTTCCACCGCACGAGGAGAGCCCCATGGAACACACCATCAGGGCCTTGGGGGCACAGGGCAGCACCTGGGAGCAACTCCAGTGAAGAGCAGCCTTGTGCTGATACAAACTGCAGGAACTGATACTGTGCTCTGCAAGTTTTCTCCTCCCTCGTGTGCTGTACATTAGAATGAGTTGAGCATGTAAAGTAATGGAAATTTCTGTTTTTCTTGGTGCATTTTTATCTCTGTGAAGAAACCAAATGGTGCTGTACTGTATAGAAGTACGGATACCAGTTTTCGTGTATGGAGAGAGTACATCGTCTAATTTACATTTACTCTCCTGCATATTTCAGATCTCTGCAGGACAGATTTAGCTGAATAATGAGTTTCTTTAATTGATTCATCTATTTAGAAGGACTTTCTTTGTGGGGTGATTTGTGACAGGACACTGTAACCAGTTTCATCCTGCACTTTACTCTGAAAACTGCTGGTATTTCTGTACAAATTGTGTCCAAATATTGCATTGCTGCTGGGGATAGGCAGCTGCCTCTGGATTCAGTATATTGTACTGGTCAGAAGAGATTTACACTTAAATTTTTAAATTTGGCATTAAAACATTGGTCCAGATGTATTTTGAAAGGGCGAGACTCAAGTTCCTGTAATACAGTTTCTGCTGCTTGTTAGAGATCTCCTGTGTGGGTGTTTGTCAGAGGTCTAAGTAAGACATATCAAAGGAAGGGTAGAAAACACAAGTGGGAAAAAATTCATGCACACAAGCATTTCTGCTCAAAAACGAAACTTAGAAATTGTGCTTGTCTGATGTAGAAATAGAAGATTGCTTGTGACTTGTACACTGTATACAATTGAAGCTGAGAAAATTCAACTCAAAATTTCAGTTTTGGAGTCTCAGAGAAAAAATTACCAATTGATAATGAATTGCTGACCCACAGTTATTTAATAAGTAATATTAATCATAATAATTATACTTACTACAATAAATTATTTCAGAAGCTTTTTCACAATTGGTTTTCAAGTAGAATGAAGGAAACTTATCAAATGATATAATTTTCTAGCAGAGTATCACTCAACAGGATCTACTAAGGATTGATTTTAAATCATGTCAATTTTAAATCAATAAGCTTAAAACTGTCTTTTAATTCAGTGACATAAATTACATTTTTTAGTACTCACATTTTCCAAAATCAGGAATTGTGATATTTTATAGCACTAACTATAAAATATTTTCATTTGATTTCAAATGAAAATCTTTACACAGTATGGTTGGGGGTTTTTTTTATCTGATAAAGATATTCTTTGTATCCTTAAGCAATTATAAAATATTTCCTTACATTCTAATATTCCCACTGCAGTAGATTTAGGAAAAGGGGAATGAAATGTTTCATTCCTGGCCCAATTACCTTTCTATTTATTTTTTGTATCAAGTTAATCTTGGAAGAAGATTGAAACACAGATTTATACATTGAACGCCAGCATTCTAAATAATTTCTAATATGACTTAATAGATTTTCCACACTGAACAAGTTTCAAAATATTCTGTAAAAGTTGCACTTTAAGGAATTCTGGATAACTGCAGTGACTATGCCAATATAGAAAATCTGTAGGTGCTGACATTTGGATGAATAGAAAGTTTCTTAATTCAGGAAATGGTTTGTTGTACTTCAAAAATAAAGAGTAATATGATAATTTAGTTAAAGGTATTTCACCCCACTCTTTCAATTTAAAAAATTAACTTCTGTAACTACTTACAAAAGCTCAATGACTCAATAAATGATAGTTTAAAATTGCTTAATTTATAGTATTATAATTAATTATTAACATTTGTTGTTTTAAGTTCATTTGAAATACAAAATAGGATCATTTCTACAATAATATAATCAGAGAAAAACTTGAAACCTATATTCTAATACTTTGAATAAATGATTTTTCTCTACCTTTGTTTACTTATTACAAATTGAAGTAGTTTCAAAAGAGATAAAGCTACCTTATTAAATATAAAGATTGTGGAAATGAAAGAAAATAATAAGTAGTCAGCAGTGATTACAGAAAATTGATGTGGGTGATTTGAAGTAGGAGCTCGGGTTTCTAATGTCAATATAAATGTAGCTTTTCCTCATATTGAAACAAATTTAAGAGGTTTATTTCTTGTCTGTCTGTACATCAAATTACCAGCCTGTGTTAAACTCAGTGCTGGAGATGGGTGTTTAACTGGTGCTGGTTAAATGGCTGCTCTGGATAAGGACTTCTGGTGGCAGTAGGTCCTCTTCCTCCCCACATGGCCTTGAGCTCATTTAGGCCATGGAATTGTACCAATGGGATGCAAATTCCTGGAGGCAAATCCACACCTGCTTACATCCTTGCAAGGAGTAGTCCTGTGAAGTTCAAAGTTTTGCTTCCTTTATGTTGAGCCACTTAGCTATGTAAATATCTTATAAACTGGAGAACAATAACTCAAAACTCTGATTTCTTAAAAAAATGTATTTGATAAGCTAGTCTATATTCTGCCCCATTTTTGGCACTGAGAGGTTGAATTGGCAGGCAGAAGTCATGGAATATTGCTTTGTTTGCTTCATTTTATTGTTTCCTTTGCTGTTTCTAATGTCAGTTTTTGAGGCTTTGATCAAAGAAAGCTTTGAATCCTTTCTTCTTCAGCTCTTAAAAAACTGTAACTTTAGATAAACCAATTTCATAAACAGAGAGCCCAATTGCCTGTTGTCTAAAGAAAGTCAGCCCTTCTCAGTGTGGCAAAATACACCTCTTCAACGAGGAATCTAAACTAGAGAATTAGAAGTTTTGGTTCATCTGGAAGGATTCTGCAAAGTAACTTTGTAAAATGATGATGTCAAAAATGTGTGATTTAAAAAGCTATTTAATGTACATTTAACAGAGGTGAAACTTGACTTTCATTGCATGTTCTTCTTAATGTAGTCTAAGTGGAAATATGAAGTTACATTGTGAAAAGACAGGAGATAAAAACAAGGGAAAATGGGAAATAAACATATTAAGCCCATCTCCAACTGACAGAAGCACAGAAAATAAGCAGATTCACTAATGGATCCATTTTGCTGCCTTAACTCTTGTAATTTATCTTGAAACAGGCTCTGCTGTTTCACCAGTTGTTTTCATTTTATCCCTTGCAAGAAAAATAATGTGCGTCTAACATCTCTGACAGTGATGCCATCCAAAATATGTCTGTCTGTCTTTGCAATTTGTTACAGGACGATAGCATTTGTGCTTTCTTCTTTCCTTCTCCAAATCAACAGTCTTGACTCTTCTACTGTAATTGTTTACGGTTGGAGTCATATGACAAACTGGACAAAACCACAGAAAGTTTCTATAAGATAAAAAGAATATACATGTGGAGTATTTGATTGCACATCTTTTGTCTTTTTCACTCAAGTTGTGAACTCCTATTTTAATAGAATTATTATTGAATAATATACTGTGGTCATTCACATGCTATCTTGGGCTCAGCAAGATAATTACATCAAAGTTCTGTCAGATTAATAAATTATCTTGTAAGTTGAAGATTACTGGCACAAATATTCAAGTTAGGTCTTGTATTATATTTCTTCTTTTTCATCTTGTTCCCAATGTTGTCAAGAATTCATATCTGAGGATTGTTCATACTTTTTTTGTCTAGCAATTCATCACCTCATGGACAAGGAGTTACAAGGTATTTTTAAGTCCTTCAAATCAAACATTTGTTGGCTGCTATCGAAGGTAGGGTCAGCTGATTCCTGATTCCAAAGGAGATGGCATTGGCTGTGTAAGCTTGAAGATGGGATGCATCTTTTCTTTTATAAAACTTGCATCACAGTAGATCTTTTAATAGCATAGCACCTCTTGTCTCTTTTGGGAGTTTCATCAATTTTTCAGAGCTATTGGCCCCACATAAGTGGGGGCGACCACTTCAGTTGAAAGCTTTAGGAAAGATATTTTTGGCCTGAGGAAGAATTTTCTTTATCATCAAAATAAGATCCAGAAACTCCAGTCCTGCACCAAGAACCATTGTGGCAGAAAATAAACAAATATGTAACAAAAGAATACTCTGTGAAGGAGAAATCCACAACCTAAGTAAATAGCTGAAAGGTCTATGCCAAACAGGCACCCAAAGCCACGTTTGAAGGAAGATTCCTCAGTCTGACAACAAAACTGTCATTATGGCAAACTATTTCAGGTTATGTTACACAAACATTTATTTGTATATGTTGCAGACATTATATCAGATTTTTCATCTCATATCAGATTTTTAGATAGAGAAGTTAAGTCACATCTCTGTGACTGTTTAGATATACAATATTAATAGCACATTGTAATAGCACCATTTAGGTTTTGTGCAAGCTGGAAGGCCTCCTAGCCCATTTTTCCTTCACTCAGCTTGCCAGATACATAGGCAGGTGGGGAAATGTTTTCTTTTCAGGGAATTTCTGTTACAGGAGTTTCAGTGGTCAATGCTGACCTGAGCAAGAGTTGATTCACTTTCCCTGTGTTTCCTTCTGTGTGTCTTTACTGTCACACATACAGGAAAGGGAATAAGGAAATAGGAAAGTATCTCCAAATCTATTGATACAGAATTAGAGAAGAATTCATGGATGTTCTTCTTGGAGAAGGCAGAGCTCAGCTATACAATCTGCTTTGCACAACAAAAGAACTGGGGATTTTCAGTTACATTCATAAATCTGCTCTCCCAGCTGACATTGGTGTAGAGATTAAATTACTACATTCACCTACATGACAACTAAAAGAGAGTATATACTCATGTTGATAGGGATGTCAAGTGTTAAGCTAAAAAAGGGAAAGTGTCTTTATTAAGAATTAAATCAAAGATGATAATACCAACATAATGATTAATAATCAAATATCTAAAAAATGCATAGTAGTATGGAGAGCAGGGTAAATGTCATCCCTTTTTTTACAGCCAAAATACCTACAGACATGACACACAGAAATGCTACCTATGGAAGTTGTAGCGAAAACATCCCCATGTTATCAATGTTGCTTTGGTCAGAAAGCCCACACTTAACACCATGCAAGTTATTACACAGAAGATCAACAGCCCAAACCACGAAAGAATAAAATATCCCTTTTCTTTTGAAAATATAGAAGACTAAGAGTTATGACCCATAGCATTAGATCAGCCTGGAATTGTTACATGAAATGAAAAAAAATCTTGATGTGAATCTTTGAACAAGGGAACTCCTGGGCACCTAGCTCAATGTACTTAATTTTATCTATTATTTTTCTTTGCCTACATAGACATGTGTTTTGTTTGTTGGGCTTTTTTGTTTTGTTAATGTTGCTTCGTGGTATAGTATTGCATGTTTCATTAGGCTTATTTCCAGAAATACTGTTACTGGCCATGTTGTACAGCTGTATTAGTACAATACAGCTGAATAATTAGTATCTGAAATCTCCATTGGCACATGTGAGAAGTGTGAGAAAAGGATCTCAGGAAGCAGATGTACAATCAGGATATCATCTCTAGTGTTCTAGTCCCTGGGTTTGTGCTCACAACCCCTTAGTGTCAGACAGGGCAGAGGTTTTGAAGGAATTGGTAACATCTTTCCTTATACCAGTTGAAATATTCAGAACATGGAAAGAGTATCAGGGTCATGAGAGGCTTAACTTAAGGAGTTATCTTCAGTCTCTCAGGGACAGAAGCAAAGGCCACAAAAATATTTAAATTATAGATGGTCCTTCACGGAGTTCCTTCCTTTCCCCATGCTTTCTAATTTTGTTTCAATGAGTTCATGTTTGGAAATTATTTTTTCTTTTCTTTCTTTTGATGCTTCATGAATATGCAGTCATAAGGTGTTTTTTTAAGGCCTTCTGAAGGTCCAAGGCTGGCTGTGCATGAGACCAAGGGAGCATGGTTTGCTTATAAAGAGTCAATAGACTGTAAACAGATGGATGGCAAATGTATCCCGAATTTTGAAATCCTGCTGATTGTTCCTTTCTGAAGACTCATCTACTCCTATGCCTCAGTGTGTCAGTGACACAAGCATTGACTCCCAGCACCAAAATTTGAAGTGATGGGGTGTGAGAGGGCTGGTAGATGTGTGTAGCTTGTGAGTGTGACCAGGCAATATTTGACTTCACATTATTTACTGGGTGCACTGAGGGAAAAGACAGACTAATTTGGTTTCCTTATTTTAAACTCAGTGACTGTATCTGTGCTAACAAACAGTCCCAGAGGTTGTTTCCATATGCTGCGTATGATTTTGTTTACAGTACTGTCATACGAAAAAGGGAGATTTACTCCACATCTTAGTGTTTGATTAGTCTGTTAGCTCCCCAGGAAAACTGGCACCCTTGTGCCCAACCAGTCTGTCAGTGTCTTGTTCTGGGGGCCCTTCACTGAGCAGTTCACTACATTGAAGGGCAGTTTGACTGACTTGTTGAGGGTCACATGCCTGAGAAACCTCCTCCTGGGTCTCCACACCTTCATCCACTGCCAGCAGCTGCCAGCGAGCTTGAAGGGCTCACATTAACAGGTGATGGAACAACACTCTTTATTAATATAATTGCAACAGGTCAAGGTTCAAGGACTGCTGGTGGTGGTATCTCACTTCAAAAACGTATTCAAAGCAATAGAATAACAAGAAATATAATTCAAAGCAACATACTAACAAGATCGAATCCCTAACAAAAGGTAGCCCAAGATAATCCTTCAGTGTGAATAGAGTACAGTTCTTACCCAGTAGGGGTCCCTATGCAGGGGAGAAGACAGGTTCAGCCTGTCAACTGATCCCAGAAGTTATGATGGACTCTTTCCAACTTCTTCCCATTCTTGACTCACTATTTCTTTATATTTATGTTGAGCTTAAGTGACTTTAGTCATACATCTGAGTTACTGAGGGATGGTCATACCTTGAGGCAGATATCTTAGCATGGCACCCAAGAAGAATGTTGCATGGGGACATGAGTCAGCCCAAGGAGAGAGATTTCACTACAGCTGCTGATTCAACAGCAGGACATCTTCTTCTGTTTCCCTTGGTTTTGAGCTGTTGTGCAGCTTACTGGCTAGAAAGTACCACTGAGCCCTCTGCAAGGGTTTTGACAGAGTCTGGCCATGGTGTTTCCACCCTGCTCCACCCTGTGTTTAGTCCCTCTTAGACTGTGTTGTGTATGGGAGGTCAGGTGTACTGACCGTGTTCCGTCCAGGGAGCAGCCACTATATTTTCCTCTGTAATTTCTGTACTGTTATTTTTCAGCCCCAGTCATCTTCCCACAAGTGCTCAGCTACTGTCACTGATCTGTTTTGGCCCCAGCCAAATAATATGCTCCCAGACAATTCACAGGCATGAGTTGAAAGTTAACAAGGACCAAAATGTTTTGGGCTATAAGGGAGTTGAGCTATAAAAGTATGTGAAATAAGTCCAGTCTGTTCTGGAGAATGAGTGCTGGGGTTGCATTTACCTTCCCAGTATAGACATTAGGTACCAAGTGAATAATCTATTTTTGTCAGCAGTCTGCAGTAAAATGGTTGTGCAGCTGTCACTTGTCCTGGATTAGCCAGGGCTGAATCTTGTGTGGAATCATAAAAGGGTATTTTTCCTCATTATGTTTGATTCTGACAATAAAATTTGGTGGATCCCAACAATAATTTCTTTTTATAACAGGTCATCTCCTCCAGTGTGTAGTTTGTGTATCATCTGTATGAAGGTGAAATAACTAAATTAGAGGTGTTTTGATTTGTTTTCCTATTAAATAAAATTCTTCATGTGGAAGATGATCTGACTGACTCATTGCCCTGTTTCATATTGGAGAACACAGTAGGTAAATGAGAATAATAGTGGAAAAATGGGACCGTAAAATTCTGACAAAACCTACCCCTTACGCTTCTGAAATGTCGTCTTAATACCTGAAAAAATTTCAATTTATATCAGCTGCTTCCACTGCGGGGTCACCTCCTTGCACTACATCTCCCATGATGCACCCACAGCCTCAGTCTGCTGGTCTGGCGCTCACCTGCCTTTGCTGATTCATGGGTGATGACACCTGCTAGGAAACATGTTTTCAAGCAGTCAGGCATTTTCCTGCATAGCATTTTGGTCGAAATCCTGTCTTTCAAATCTTCCTAGGACTTTGTGATTTTGAAAGAGAAGCTAGGGTAATGGTTTTAACTTGTCACTGTGCTCTGAAAATGCTCTGCAGTACAGGGGAAATTCTGCCACCCGCAGCTGATAGACAGGGAAATAGAGGCATGGTGTCTAATCCACAGTGAATAGCACATCTTAGGAACAGAGTCCAGGTCGTGTGCCCCCCTGCCAACTATGCTAGAATAGGTGACTTTAAGGTGAAAGGCTGCAGCTGTGAGACAACTGCCCCTCCTTTTTTAGCAGTGATTAACATTCCTGAAAAGCCTGCCCAGGCTTATGGCAGGTAGTCATGATTTACTGCCTCTGAGGATCATTATGCAAGGATTTACATGCCAGCTGTACCAAGCTCAGATGCCTGAAACCTTGAAATTTGATTTGTATTATTTTAAAGTCTCTCCTTGATTTAAATAAGGAATATTCCTAAATGTTTTTACAGTAATAATATGGAGGTATGAAATTTCTTCTGGAGGAAGTGAACTACTGGAAAACCTCACAGAGGCATTGAACAGATTTATTCAAAAAGAAAAAAAAATGAAACCCAGAACTGAACTTTCTAATTCAATTCCTTCCTGTGCTGGCAAAACAGAGCAGTGGCTGTTACTGCATCACCCAAGTTTCCCTGCCTGCAGTGGTTTAGCTTTCCTGCCTCCAGTAATGAGGTACCTCCCCTTCTAACGCAGCAAAGCTAAATTTAGCCCCTGCAGAGTGCACTATTCCTATATTTAGTGCTGTGAAAGTCAGACTTCAGCAAGGAACTGGCTAAACTATGAGGTGCTCTGCAGTCCAGGAGACAGAAATAGAAACATAGCAAAGTGCCCCTTTGGATTTTCCCCCTGTGGCCAGGCAGCAGGGACAATGGAGGTCTCTCTGCAGGGACGGCATTTAAAAAAATATATATATATCCCAGCAGTTATCATGGAATTCCTGAATGTGATCAGGCAAAGAGCTGCGGAGCCCAGTGCAACTGGGGAGGGCACTGAGCAAGGCTGCTGGCTTTGTGACAGAGGGAGGCTGCTGGGGACACAGTGGCAGTGGCTCAGGTGGGCTCTGCATCATCCCCAGGTGCCAGCACCCCTGCGGGGGTGGTTCCAGCTGTGTTTTACTCCTCTGCTGTGCAGTTGGGTATCTGCTCACATATGATACGCATGGAAATATGCCGGTGCTCATGTAGACCATCAGGGCCCGATTCTCATGCGTCCAAACGTGCCGTGTATCGGCTTGGTGTGATTTGTAAGACAATATAATAGTGTTTGTTAAGCCAGGTGAAGTATCTGGGAGGAAAACAGGAAATTTGGGGGTACTCTCCTTTGGGTCTTCCATCAAAGCGGGAAATGCACGCCAGAGGTGTGCCGAGGGGACGGAAATTGTTGTGGCTTTCACTCGTGTGGCACCGGGCAGGTGGAGGAGTGGGCTGGCTGGGCAGCACCCACCCCGGTGCTGGCCCGGCTCTGCCCGGCCCACAATCACCGAGGGCACCGCTAGAGGGCTCGCAGGACGGGGATTGCCACGTCTGGAAGAAAACTAATTAAAACTGTTAGATGTGCTGGCACCGAGCCCTTTTTCTGCTGCTGGTAGAGCTTAACAGAGTCAGTATAAACGGGTACTCAATGATCACTTCAGATTGCCTCTTGGGGGCTGCCAGCCATCTGATTTAATTCCTGTGTGAATCAGAAAGCATCTTTCGGACAGACGTTGGATCAATTTGGTGAAGCAAATCGCTTTTGTTTTTTCATTCAAGTCTGCAGAGTCTGTGCCTCAAATAAGAATGGATTGAAGTTTGATCAAAAAAACTCAGTGTATCCTAAAATCCTTGGGGGAAGCCTGTTTTCAGAAGAAAGGTAAACGGTCAAGAAAGAGATGTATATACAGCTAGAAGATTCCTGAAATGATCCTCTGCTTTCATAGCCATCCGGCCATACGGTGATAAAACTTCCCTAAACTAATGTTGTTATTTTCTAAAAATAGCCATGGTTTTTTTCCCCACTGTTCTCTTCCTGGGAGGTTCTTCCAGAACAGCGCAGGTAGAATTGTTTACTAATTCCCAGCCTAACTTTATTGTGGCTCACTTATTCCCATTTGTTCTTGTGCCATTTTTTCTTCATTAGCTCTTCTTCCTCCTCAATATATGCCCCTATAAATACGCCTGGGATAATCATATTTTGTGCCAGCCTTTACTTGGCTGGGCTAAACCAGCAGAGCTCTTCAAATTGCACAGTCTAAAATAGGCCATCAAGCTTCAGGACTGTTGCCACAAGGCATAAGGACTCTTTTTTTAATCTTCTTTTATCCCTTTGTCCATTAGAGAACATTGCACAAGTGGGGGTACTGTGATATGGGGAAAATTTGCCATTATGTCTTATTATGAAATGTGGCAACAGAGTAGTTTTCTGAGACAGAATATTGCACTGAGAGACCTGCTTTATGATGCAAATTGGCAGGTACTGGTCTAGATGAGCCATTTGCCTTTGATTTCTGATTTTTTTTTAACGTAGAACAGCTTAGTTGCTATAGTGAAAATCATACTGGTATAAGCCAAGAAACATGACCTCAGAAAAAAATGAAAACAAAGCAGCAACAGCAGAGAAAATAGAGCAGAGCCTTTGAAACATCTCAAATTTTCCTGAGTTTTCTGTGAGGATTCAGAAGCGTATTGAATACATTCAGGACAGCATTCACATATTAGTATCTTCTCCCTTATGGGCTGGTTCTTGGAAACAGGAAAACGTTTCTAGCCTTGCCACAGTATCCCAGACTGCAGTGAGACCTCTGTTCCTTTTGCCTTGTCTCCCGGCTGAGTTTCCGTGCACATAATGACTTGCCAATGATGACTTTTCACAGAATCACAGAATGACTAGTTTGGAAAATACCTTTGAGATCATCGAGCCCAACCCATGCCCTAACACCTCAGCTAAACCATGGCACCGAGTGCCACATCCAATCTTTTTTTAAACACATCCAGGGATGGTGACTGCACCACCTCCCCAAGCAGACGATTCCAGTACTTGGCAGATGATTCTGGTACTTTTGACCACTCCTTTCAGCTGGGTGCCAGCAGCATGGACCTGGCAGGCAGTGAAAACTGACTCTGTACAGGAATGAGAAGAGGGAAGCATCTCTGAAGGGCAAGGTTGAATCCATGCAGTGCTCAGTCTGCGCAGCAAAACTCCTGGCTGGGAACAGTCAGTCAATAACCATTGCTGATTATGGAATCACAAACCCTGAACTGTCCTGAGGCAGGAATGACAGGCACAGAGACAATCCCAAGCCTTTCAAATTCTTATTAACTTGTCCGTCGTTACCCATAAAGCATGCTCTCTCCTGAGCATTCATTCATTTACACAAGCGTATTAAGTGTATCTGCAAAAGTATATCTATCTTGACATTCTTTGGCTCTGTGATCAGGGCAATGCTTTGATAAAAAAGGGGAGTGAAAGGGCATTGTTTTAGCTGGAGGCCAAAAGCTGCTTGAAAGGAATGGAAAGGGAGGGGAATTCCATGCTGAAGGTAATTAAAGAAGATGTACTTAAGTAAAGTGAATGCTTCACTGTGCAGAGTTAATGCTGAATTTCACTGGTCTGGGAAAAGAAGCTGAAATGTTGCTGCTCAGATTTGTGTTAATAATTTTCTTACATGCTACTAAATGACCCAACTCACTTTGTTGTGGGAACAGAATATGATCCAACCAGTGCCCAAAAGACTTTAGGAAAAACTCATTGCAAAGAAAGCCAGGTCTGTGCTATGCGACAAGACAACATGTGAATGTTATAATATTATCCCACTGGTAGACCCAGGAGTTAAGGGAAGTGGAGGCCTTGTTGGACAAACAATGCCCAAGAGATGGAGTCACAGCTCCAGTAACTTGTAGTCTTAACAGATGTAAGGGAAAAATGACAGAGGTGAGAAGCAAGAATGGCATGATCTGATGTCGGAATGTGCCAGTCCAGCGAGCATTAATGGCTCACAAGCAACTTCATCCCCTCCTTACAGTCAATCTGGACTGAAAGAAAGGTGTAATAAATATATTAGAA